>CM043871.1:24723068-24898068 GCA_023846275.1 Vanilla planifolia | reverse complement strand
AAGGTGGTATGAGGTAAAACTATTTGATAAAATTATTATTTTTTTTATAAAAATATCGAATATTATTATATAAATATCATGATTTATAAGTATTTTCTATGGTTAAAATGAAAAATTTACTAAGCATTTTTTAAATTCCAAATTTCTGATTTGTCATCTTCCCAACCAAAAAAAGAGAAAAATGAATTTTCTCCAATGGCAATTACATGACCGAGCAAACGTCGGTGCTTTCTTCACTGAACAAGTCGTAGGAGACCGAAGACGACACCGTAACGGGAATGTTGTAAGGTCCGGTAAGCGGAAGGTGGCAAGAGTAAGAAGGAAAGCTGCTCTGCTGCGTTGGCAATCGGTAATGTGTACCACCGTAGGAACCCACCGGCGCTGGCGATGTAATGTAGCTGACTAGGTACTCCGGAGGCTGAGATGTGTAAGCTGGAAAATGGCACGCATTTGGTCGTTCTTGTATCGGTAGGATTCCCCGTACACCTTTTATGTATTTGGCTTCGCCATTCGAGGCGGCGCCGGAATTTTTCAATGACTTGTTCCCTTTCATCTTGCCTCTAACGTTGCAGCATGTTTTGTCGCCATCATCCCCGTTAAGTTCCTTCTGAAGTTCAGCTTTCTTTTCGGTGGGCGAGGTGTCGTCTTTTTTAGAACTTTTCTCTGGGTTACCCGACGGCATTCCGAGGTTACTGGTCTTCTTCTTGTTCTTCTTCTCTTCTGCGGCGGTGGCCGAGATTGTGTTTTCGGCGGTAGGCCTTATCTCCGGCCACAGCTCGGCGTGTTTCCCGATCTTGAAGAGCTTCTTCACGAGTGTATCTACGGCAACATTGCCGGTGACGACGACCTTCTGCTGCTGGCAATCGATCGTGCTCTTGTAAACCCCTGAGGAATCGTAAACAATACAGCAAACCTTTTTAGAGATTCCGAGTCGTACATGAAGAAAAAAGCCTATGAAAGATTGAAGAAAGATGATATTTTGGATCAGGGGAAGGAACAATGGCCTCTGTTAGCATTACCCTCCACACGCTGTAACACCTTCTTTACCCTCTTCTTGCATCCTTCGCAGTGAATCGAAACTTTCAAAACCCAAGTCTGAAATCACACCAAAAGTGCCAGTTTCGATGGAGAAAGGAAGGGAAGAAGGAGAAGAAATGCTGTCCATGTAAGGCCTCACCTGGCATTTGAGATGCTCGGAAGCTTCTGAACCGGAAGCCATTAGAGCAGGTTAGTGGCGGTGGAGAAAGGAAGCGCAGCGAGGCCAGATTAAAAGCTAGCTGGCGGGGCTGTTGCTCCATCACGGCCATCAATAATACTTATTTGCAGTAAGGTACTCCAACTTTACATATTTCGAAACAAATTAAGCTAGTTGTTAAATCTGCAAATTTCTGTACGTTGTTGTTTTATGTGAGGAATACTCAAAAACAAATGTTAAAATGATAAAACATATTTGTTTTATAGAGTAATTAATTAATAATTATAAATATCATCTTTTAAATAAATATTGTTATGAGATAGAATTTGAAAATATAGCAAGAATTTAAAAGTATTTTATTACCCACCAAATTATTACCCACCACCTATATGATTTTATTCAATTTAAAAGTATTTTATGTCATTTTGGATGAAAATAAATTAAAATTAAGATTGCAAGAAAATTAAAATTCTATGTATACATTTGTTTATAAATTTTTCAATGCATTCTAGACTAGTTTTTGTTATACATATGTCATGTTCTTTGTGCAAGAGATGATTATCGTTTGGTTAATCTAGTTTTTGTTTGTTATTAAGAAATATAATTATTTTTATTAAAAAACTATAGGAAGGATGTATACCTTGGATATTTTTTTTAAATATAAAAAGAGAGATATTTGATTAAAAAATGACTAGAAAATATTGCATTTGATTACGTTATAAAAATAAAGTTATTTAAGATATTTGAAAACATTTGACACATTCAAGTTTTTTTTATTGACCATATTTTTATTATTTGTAGTGAATTTTTAGAATTTTGAGAGTTTTCCGATATTATTTTAGTTGAATTTATTTTTCCAAATGTATATACTAAAACAAAAATATCAAAAGATGAATTTATTTTTCATAATATATGCTAAATTTCAATTTAATCCACATTATTTTTATTTATTTTAATTTATACGATTGTATTAAAATTTAGATCACATATGATGTATGAATACTGTTATCACAAATACAAATATTAGTTTGATATTAGATATAGTGTTAGATTTCACCTTTGTTGTAAGAATTACTTCATTTATGTAAACATTTATTGAAAAAGGATTTATGTTTATAGACTAAGTGAGCATTATCTTGTTTTAATGAAAAAAATTTTTATTATGATAAAAAAAATTTTAATATTTAAGTGAGTTATATTAAAAACTTTCTAAATGCACAAAATATATTTAAAAAAAAATATTTCAAAATTAATGACTCTAAAAGAGAGGGTCACATATGACATAATAGTCCACTTGAATATGATTGAGACATAACTTTAATGGATTTAAAATATCTCTTATTTTCTTTAGTTCTTAAGTCATTTATGCAACAAATATTAATAAAAAGTAAAAGTTAGGCATGTTGTGTAACATAACTATATAGAATAGATGTTGCAAAGTGCCATTGCACATATGCTTTACTTCACTTGAGTATACAAACTTATATAAAGTAATTTACATTTTTTTAAAAATTTTTTTTATATTTTATTTTAGCTTTTTTTTTTGGGTAATAAGTAATTTATGTCATAAGTGATGACGAATAATTTTTTGATGATTCAAATATCAAACATTGTAAGAGTAATCAAAATAATGGACCAATATTAAGTGATGATTCAAATATATGAATGACTATGTTTAAATATTCATAATAAAAAACCAATTATCTTAAGATCTCTTTCTAAATAAATATAAAAAAAAAGTTTGAGCAAATGTTGATAAATGATAAATTACAAAACGTTTTTCGTTTATTTACTAATAATTGTATTTTAACTTTTATCTTTTCTTAGTTTCCATACGGCAAAAAAACATGCACTTAAAAGTAAATACAAATATTATATCTGTTTAAAATTGTAATTTTTAATATTTTATCAATTTACTAAAATATATTATTATCAACATAAATACAAAGCTTATAATTTATTTATAAGCTCCAAGAAATGGTTAAACTGCTGCTGCACATTAAGCTCCAACAAATTGTACAAATTTTTAATAAATATTAATAATAGAAATGGACTTTTTATTCATATAATTTTTTTTTTTTTTGCTAATTTTTGTCATTATTTGTCTGAATCTCGCATTTTTTTTTTTTTTATAAAGAACTGCCATTTGTTAAGAATAGTAAACTCTCATTACTACTTTGTGCATTATTTTTCATTATAAGAAGAATGCTCCTGGAGAAGAGTTGTCATTCAGAAATGGAGAAGCTTATTATTGCTGCTGCAGTCATGCTTTTCTCCTTAGCTCATGTTTCAGCCACACCTGGAACAGCCAAACAACTCTCTCGAGGGCCACCAGGTGAGTTATTTTTCTCTCTTTTGGACACATAAAGGTTTATTATGTAACGTTGCATGAAAAACTAAGATTTTATGTGTTCATATGTTTGCAGATTTAATATGCAATCTAAGGCAGAATAGATCCAACTCAATAGATAAAATTCAACTGGATTCATTACCTGGCACGGTGTATGCATCAATGGCAAACCCAGATGCATGGGACAATGGTGCAGCATGTTGGAAGTTGTTTTGTGTGATGTGCACCGGTTCAATCGATCCAAACAGTCCATCACCTTGTAGAAAAGACAACTACATCTTCGTCACAATATATTCATATCGTCATGATTCTGAAACAACTTTTAGCATCCCTGAAATAGGTTTCAATACTATTGCTGAACCAAATGTTAGCACCATCAAAATCGACTATGCCATGTAATGTTCTCTTCTAATAATTTTTTTTTTATTTAAATCAAAATTTTAAAATCTTAGTAAGTATCATTTTTAAGTGTTGTTATTTATATACATATTCTAAGTTGTTATATTTTTGTAGATTTTAAATTAATACAAGGATTTTTTTTTTTTTTTTTTTTTTGTAGGATTGATAATGACAATGCTCCTTGTGCATGAAGTTGGAGTCTGCAGAATTATTCATTTTTATTTTTAATAAAGATTCCTCTCAAGGATGTGTATTTTTTTAAACTTTTGCAATGTATTAGAAACTTGTATTATGAGATAATGGAGAAAGTTTCTCATTGGTGACTCATGTGAGACTCTTATGATGTTGGTTTTACTTTCTTACATAAGTTTTGCAAGATGAGGCATCTTCTTAAGTTTTTCTTTGTTTTCCATTTGCTTTTTTGTTGGCAAAAGGTTGGTATGAATAAGCATGATGGAAATGATGGATGATTGACTAATTTAAAGATGACACTTATCATATATGTCACATGCATGTGATTTAAAACTTGATAAATATTAATGATGCTCCATATTTCAAGAAATTTTAAAAAGGCATCCATCAAAGTAATGAAGGAGATCATATATCACACATCACTTGACTTCTTTACATCAAACACTTACAATTTTATTACTGGGTTTAATTAAAGTTTTTTTATGTAATTGAGGATGCTATTCACCTAACTAATCGAGGTTGATGATCGAGCTAATTTCAACTTGAATTTAATTTCATTCTAAATCTAAAATATGATTCAAATATAGAATTAAAATGAATAGTTTTTTTTTCTAAAAATGTCAAGTTTTCCTATATACGAATATTTGCAAATACTAATAACAAATATATATATATATATATATATATATATATATATATATATATATATATATATATATATAATAATAATAATAATAATAATAATAATAATTAATTGTTAAAAAGTATTTATTATCTAAACCTAATATCAATTTGACAAAGGAGAGATAATATGATGAATTTTATAACTAGATCTTACCTAAGTTCTAATACTAAATTAATGACAAATGTGTGTGGCACCATACTTCTTTTAAAATGAATAACAAGCAACCAATGTGATGCATAAAAAGCATGACGCATGCAAGGCTCACAGCTATATGTGCAACATGTCTCATGATATATAAACCTAGCACACATGTGCATCATGAGCACATAATGGTTGCACTTATTATTGCACGCAAAACATGCACGCAAAACTTGTTGTTGCATGCAGACACATGCAACAACCATGTAGTCTGCAGGCTTGCAACATGCATTTGTATGCAAATTTGCACAATTGAATTCACAAATTCTTCTTAATAGCCAATTTAAAGTCAAAATACTTGAAACATGTGAAAAATAAAGAAATAAATATTTTGTGATAAAAAAATTATATTTAGTCCTCTTAAATACCACAAAGATAAAAGAACCATCATATTCACAATATTTGATAAAAATAATCTCTCATTTTCACTCTTTTAGTTCATTTGTCATTCCACGCTTTTAATTTTTTATTATAACGCTAACATAAGATCTATTGTCAATGGCTTTTGCAAGATGTCTAGTAGACAAATTATAGATAACTGTTGACACAAGAATGTCTAATATTAGCTCACAAGCACAAACCTATTTATATTGCACGAGTTTCCATAAGTTCAATGGTGCAAAATTTGGTTGAAAATTATTTTAAAAATGCTTAAAATTGAGGTTTATTTCTATTTTTGTCACCGTTCTTCACTATCTATCATTATTAGTAGTCGTAGCTACTACCCGAGCTAACCCATGCACTCGTGTAACCCGCACTAACCCAGGAACATGACTGATTCATTTCACCCGTGTCATCTCATCACCCTTGGCGACCCATACAATCTGCTCTGACCCGCATTGACCTGTCATCCCTCACCAACCCACATAGACCTACCAGTCCTCGCATACCTCACCTATGCCTACCCAAAAACCAGTCTAGAAGCTCCGCCCGTGACACACCAATCGTGCCCTACCATTTTACTAGTTATTACTCTCGCTCGAAATGCACAACCCCTTTGGAATTTCTAAAGTTAATTCATTTTATAGGTTTTCAAATCAATTTTTTTTTCAGAATAGTTTTTTATAATGTGATGAATTTTGGAATTTTGAAGCGCCTCTTAGAATTTCAAAATATATTATTTGAAATTTTTAAATATATTTTTTCATTTCTAAGTAAATGAATTATTATTTGAGTTCTTTATAAATAGAGATGCTCATGAGTTTGTTAAGAAGATGAAGATAAATATTATAGAATTCAACTGATGTAATTTGTGTTCTTATATTTTTTGAGCAAAGAGTGTATACCAAATTATAATTGAAAAGATTCCAACTTTTCTTCACTTGTGAAAGACAATGATCGAAAGTGAAACTCCTTACACTGAGAGAGTTTATAATCAAACCCTTGTGAGAGGCAATGATTGAAGATAAAAGACATTCCATAGGGAGAATCGATAACCAAATAAATTTTCACTTTTAATACCTATAAGTTTACACTCACTCTTGATCTAATCACTAAACTACTACATTCTTTGACAAGACTATAAATCCTAGCCTACTATCTTATTATCATTTTAAGACAAGCTTCCCACTAACCCAAACCATCACCTTGTGCCAATTTTTGTTTTTTGGTGCTTCACACTTTAATGATAATGAAATTACAAGACATTATCACCAAAAAGGTACACACTTTCAATATTTTTAATTTTAAGTAATAATCTAAAGTTAGAGTTGTTCTTTTTGTGTCGTTTGAGATGATAATCACAAAACCAAGGCTAAGTATTTACTAATACCTTGTTAAGCTTAGTGTTGTTTTAATAATTTGAATTTAATTTGAATTTATTAAAGCAGTGACTATTGTAACATAAACAATGTATATAATTTAATGACCCAATCTACTAACTTTGGAGCTAAAGATAACAATCATTGTGGAGTGGCTAATCCACAAAGAACTTCATTCTAAAAATCCTTATGATTAGTATGTTAAACATTTAAATTATTTGTAGTTATGATATATAGGATTGTCATCCTTAATGTATATATGAATTTGGTTTAAGTTGTATTTTATTTTGAAGGTATTTAAGTTTTTGAATATATAATTTTTTATAAAAATATTATTATTAAAAATAAATAAAAAAGGCTTAACCACCCACCACCAAACCCATAAGGCTTGGTTTGAGTGGCCCAAAGGAAACATGGGCCATGGGGACTCGTTTGGCCAGGAACCCAATTGAAATCAAGATGGGTCAAGCCCGAGTATCAGTTAAGTCAGGTCACTGTTGCGGTTCTTGGGTGAACTGATTCGAGGCATTACTTCTGAACTGACTTAAGAAAAATTAGTCATGACGAACTTATTATTTAATTTATGTAAATCAAGTCATTGGGTGAACCGGTTCAAAGAATTCCTTTTAAACCAAGTTAAGCGAAACAAGTGCGGACTGACTTGTTATTTAATTTATGTAAATCGGGTCTAGTCGAACCTCATGTGCACGCTGGCGACTCGAGACATGACCTAAAATAAATAAAAAATATTATTATTAAAAAAAATGCTTAACCACCCATCGCTAAGCTCGTAAGGCTCAAGTTGAGTGGGCTCAAGACAACATGGGCCATTGGGACTCACTGGCCAAGAACCCAATTGAAACCGAGTTGGGTCAAACTCGAGTATCAATTAAGTCAAGTCATTATTATAGTCCTTTGGTGAATCGGTTCATTACATTACTTTTGAACTGGATTAGGCGAAAGGAGTTAGGATGGACTTCTTATTTAATTTATGTAAATCGGGTTCAGGGCATTACTTATAAACCGACTTTGGCGAAATGAGTCAGGGCAGACATGTCTCTTAATTTTTGTAAATCGAGTGTGGTCAACCCTCGTGTGCATGCTGGCAACTCGGGTCATGACCTCTAGAGAACACTAGGGGGTAAACAACCCCATTAAGCTAATAGTAATAATACACAATACATATATTATTAGCATAAAATAGTTGAGGAGCTTCGTAACGTGGGACTAAAAATATGCTTCGACAAACTTTAAATTTCTACACCTATTGACCGCACGTTTTTGGGATTGAACTTTCTAGATCATGCCCACAATTATGAGCAATCTTTCGTTCATCTGTAATACTTGATCGACTGATTAAGAGTCTCTTCGTCTTTGTGAACAATAACTTCATCATTGTTACCATCGATCTATTTTTTGAATCCAAAGCTCCAGACCTTATATTGATGTGATTAGATTTGGAGCCTTTATAATTTAAGTCGATCTGACAGTTATTGCTCCATCTGTTCTCATAATCATATGAAAGTTATACCTTCTTCTCCACTATAATGACTAGCTATTCGAAAAGAATATTCTAGCCATTGAGGGGAGTTATTTTTAGTGTTTTTTATTTCAACTATAAATAGGAATTATTTACCAAATATAAGAACAATTAAATCAAACTTGAAAATTTTCATACAAGTTCAATTGAAGTTCAAATAATGACTAACAAACTTTTGTGCAATTACGAGAGCTATGGATTTCTGTTAGTCTCTATTCTCTACTTCTGCTCATAATCACTTCTTCATTTCTTAATAATATATATATGTCCATAATTCTAAACTTAGTTAATACATTAAATAAACTACTACCCTATTCATACACGAGAAGCCAATACATTGCACAAATTCCATTATTCCATGGCAGGTGCTCATTCATTTCCTATTGCCACACTATTTATTCCTCTCAATGTACTGATGGCATGCATTGTAGTAAATTCAATGGAAATGAACAAATTGCTTCCAATAAATAAATCAAAACATAAATAATATTTAAATGAAATAAACAAATAATATGTGTAGAAAATTAAATTAGGCAACATAATGGATTCGACAATATCTTTGACTCCTTTCATAAATATTATGCAAGGGAGTTAATAATTTATAATTCTCTTTATGATTTTATCTTTTTAACTATGACGATATAGATATAAAACTACACATAATTATTCTTTTTGGGTTTTCACTTTTTTTTATTTTCTTATTATTTTTTCACATTTTTATTATTCTTTTTTATCAAGATCATATTTTCTCTCAATTTTATTATCTCATAGTTTCTATCAAATCGACCTAATATACTATTAGTGTCGTAATCTTTTTTCTCATTTTTATCTGGCTTGTTATTAGTATCGTTGTTTTCTTTTACGTTTTTCTTGACTAAGTTTGTTGTCAAAATGATTTTTTCTTTATTTTTCATTTATTATGAAGTTTAATATCAATACTAATTTTTTTCTCAATATGAGATAGTGTATTTGGAGAAATCAAACTTCATTTTCTAATTATTTTCTTTTATCTAGTGACTTAGTCTACTTCATTGATAATATTTTTCTTTCTTTTATTCCTTTTTTTTTCTGTATCATTTTCTTACTTTCATTAAGCATAGTAAATATTTTAATTACCTATAATTTAAAAATCATCTTGCATGTGTACATATACCAATAAATAGAGCTATCCTTTGCTCTATGACATGCAATCATAATGTCATGTATATGCATGTCTAAATATCTTTTTTATTTTAATCATTTTTTATTACATTTTTTTAACTAAATGTATCTAGTTGAATTTTTAAAGATGGGCTTAAATCTAAGATTTTATCCTTTTCATACCGACGTCACAGATGCAAAATAATTAAAATTAAATTATTCTTAAATTTTGTTTATCATTTTTACATCCAACTACATTCATTCATTTTGTTTCATTAATATATCCCATAATGAGTAAATCGTATCATACATTATGACGTTTTCTTTATATTTAATAGATAATCTAATTTTCTTTTTAATACTATTGCTAACTTAAGTATCATCTCGTATTTATAATTTATCATATATTAACCACTTAAAAGTTGCTCTTAACTTACTAGATGATCTTCTTTTCTTATCACACTATTTCCTTTAATCTTAACATATTGTTTCAAATAATATTTGTGAATTTTATGATTTCATTAAAAAAACTAGAATCATTCTTTTACTAGCTTAACATATAATACATTTTATGCCAATGTAATGCAGTCCTTTGAGTCAAAACACATCTTATTCCTAATGGATTTTAGTCTAAACTCAAAAATATCATAATCAATGTTTCATAAGGTCTTTTAAGCATCCAAAAACACTAATTAAATGGAGATCAATAAATGAAAAAAAAATTCAACGTGAAATTTTCATGATCTTATTTTATAAGCCATCCTTCCTTTTAGTGATATTTCTCTACAACTTTTTTTTATTTTCTATTACTCTAACTTCTTTTAACATCATCTTTTCTCTTTTCCTCTCTCTTTCAATTTTCTTCTCCTCTCTTCACTTGTATTTTCCTTTTTTCTTGAGCTTTCTAAAAGATTTGTCCACAAATAGCTATAGTGGATAATTAGATAAACTCAACTTCTCATATATACTTATATAAATATGAGTGTATATGTGTGTATGCATATGTTTATGTGTATATGTATCCTACAAATATGACAAAAAGATCAATAGGTTTTTTTTTAAATTAGATATTCTTAATAATATAATGTTTTTAACATATGATGCGATTTTATGAAATTTTAAATTTGGAGACAATGTCAAAGTAATATTATTATATTATATCATAAAATAATAAAAGTAACTTAACAATATAATAGTTAATTATATACTCTCATAATCATATATTTACACAATAATGATATATTTGAAATGTCACATGTATGGTAAAAAAAAAACTTGAGGATGAAGTGATGCAAAGTAAAAAAATTTCTTTTTCATTACATTAAAAAGAGTTTAAATAGATGAAAATATTAAATATTGGATTCAAAATAAATAAAAATTATGTCTTATGTAATAACATAATAAAAACATATGAAAATATACAAAAATTATAATAAAACACAATAATAATTTGATATGACATATTACAATCCTAATAAAATAAAAAATATATTAAACAAATAAATTAATTAAAAATATTAAAAAATAATGTATTATAAAAAAGTTCTAAAAAAATATTAAATATATCAAAGCCCCATGTATTTTGTAATTTCACAGCTTACTTACAACACTCCAATTGAAATATACACAATTGGATAATTGCATTTCAATTCATATTTGACTTAAGCTAAAGTTCGATCAGATGAAGCTCGACATTCAAACTAATGTGATACCCTTTAAAAATACTAAAAAAATAACAAATAAGCCAAATGTCAATTTATTTTGTGTGTTTGATTGGTTATTTGTTTGCAAGGCAAGCTTTTTGTTTGGTTTTTTTGTTGACTTTGTATATGCTTATCATCTTAAAAATAAATAAAAAACCATATGCTCTATCGACATCGACAGATAGCAATTGAATACATGTTAGTAAAAATGACATCTTTATAGTAAATATCAACAAAAAAAATATTTCTAACCATTTTGTTTCTTTAGTTATTTTACATTCATCAAATTCATGACAAATGTTTTAATTTCAAACCCATTTTTATATAGGCTTTTTGAATTGTTTCATTCACGTTTCACATTAATTTCATAAATATGTTATCAATTATATGTTTAATGAAATAATTGAGTTTATAAAATGATTGAAATAGCCTTTAATTAATATTTAAATAATAATATAATACCCATTTATTATTAAAAAAAAGAAAGAGAAAAATCAAGACAAAAAAACCACCAATTTTAAAGAGACAAAAAATCTTAAGAAATTGTTCTCGAAAACAAAGCACGAATTATAAGCGCGAGACAAACACGACGTCAACATCAAGCGGTTGAACCGGTCCGATCTGATGAACTGTTACCCAAATCGATCTGAACGCGGCCAAGAATGGCGTCTTGTCGGCCACCGCCGGAGCCTCCTTGTTGAGAAACCTCCACAAGACGGACGGGATCACCTTCGCTCAATGGAACGGGGACCGGTTGCTCCGACGCGATTCCTTGAATCCGAGCACCGCCGACGTCGCAGCCTCCAAGTCATTGGGATACAAGACGTTTTCTTTCTTTCTGCAACTATGGCCTCTTCCTCCGTATTTCCTTCTTCCTCTTACTCTTCAAGTCAATTTTGTCTCTTTATATTATAAAAAGGAACTACCAATTCAAAAAAAAAATAAACAAATGAAAAAAAAAATTAGAATAGTGTTTTTTTTAATTAAAATTTAGATTTTTTTTTAAATAAATAACAGTTCCATAATCTTTGGAGGTTAACCCTAGAGATCTTCTAAGGCTAAATAAGGCATGCACATTTAACTCATTTGTTTAAACCCAATTTATTAATAATTTTTTTTTATAATATAAATCTTGTTTCATCAATAGGTGACTCCTATCTGACAGTTATAATTAGGGTTTTTATTTAATCGATAACTGGGCTCTTATCTCGTTTTATAACTTATTCTTTCATTTCAACATAAACTCAAGCATTGACCTATTTGTCATGATTGTTATACCGCATCGTCAATTGTTAAGCTCTTACGTAGTAATTATAACACTAATACAATGTTGTTTATAATCAAAGCTTTTACTTAGCTAGTATAATTAATTTCATCATGTCTGTTAAGAAAAATATATCAACCTTAATAACTAAATTATTATAATCAAATAACAAAATTATAATCATAATTCCTTGTGTACGAGAGAAGTTAATGCATGATATACACTTCAATAACTACAATATACCCCTAAGGTTATGCTCGAGTGAATCTTACATCCATACTTAAATCAACATTGAATTTTGTAGCCAATCTCAGAGAATCATTTCCTTCCCTTTGTGGAAAGTTCACGTCTTTTTATTTACTTCATCTTTTCTTGGACATCTTTAGCCCATAAGAATTCCAAACTCCTCTTCTCTCATTATACTATATAAATAATTAAATTTTTTTTATAATGTTTATGTTATATTCTCATAAATTTAAAATCAGCATTAATATTTTTATGATTTTGGTTAGGAATTTAACAAAAAAAAAATCAAAATAAGAATTAATGAAGTCAGATCTTCATATTTTTTAAGTAGAATCTCTTGATTTTTATATCAACATATAATATTGTCTTGATCTCTAACATTACCAAGATTTGAACATTTTTTTTTTCATATCTTAATCATCTTTATAATTTTTTTCAACAATAGATAAATTACTTTATGAACTCCTGTTTCTTTGATCATTGTAAAACTCAATGCAGATTTGTGTTGTCCATGTCTCAAAATGAGGACCCATGACATAATCCTTAATTTTATCCCTACATTTGAGGTTTAAGTGGTTGTACTCTCAACACTCAAGCTCTCCACCTAGCTTTCTCCTCTAGGAAATCAACTTCGCTAGTTTCTTCCCAACTTCCACTTGCATATACACTCAAGATTCCTATACTTTTGTACCCAAAAGCTCAAATTTGACCTTTACTTCTTCCTTCACCTAACAAGGGTATGAAGCTCTACCAATTCCACCGTTATTGTTATCTACATATTCACCTTATGTTCCATCTCATATAACTCTAATGGGATTTCTCTAATCTACTAATGAATAATTCTTCTTTCTATGCATATATATGTGTGTGTGTGTGATTTGCAAACAATAGAAAATGTATCGTCCATCTTTGAATAATTTCTTTCCATTTTTTTTACTTTAAAAATACAATTGTCATCCTCTTTCTAATTCTACAACTCTAATCCATATGTTTTCCTTGATTATTTTGATACCATAAATAAGTTTGCATGTCATTAATGAGCGTCTTAGGTGCAAAACATTTTTAACCTTCGTAAAATCTAATAGTCATGAAATTATCTTTTAAATTCATCTCATCGTTCAATTAGTTCAAAAAGTTTACTTCTACTTTGACTTGTTGAATTTGACACAAGGCCTAAAAAATGCTACTTTATCTATGCTCACTTGGAAGTGAAATCTCTTTGTATTTTTCTTTAATGCTTTAAAGTTACATAAGTTGATTAAGATAACTTTTATTTGACTAAAGTTGCTCTTGTAAGGTCATTGCAACTCGATGACTTCGAGAATTTCTAATTCACCTCTCTCAAAGATTACTTTTGAAAGATTTTAATCGAACACTTTAGAACATTTGATCCAAAATCAAATCGATATTACAATACATGCCATGCATTCAGAGCAATCTATCATGTAAATCCTCAAGAAATATCTTATAGATTTCATCAAGTGAACATATTTTAAATAGAATGACATTCTAAAAGAAAATATATTAATTTTTTTTATGACTAATAAACTTGATTAATCCAACCAAAACAAAAGAATATCATCATAATTATTTTAGTAAAGTTGTTTTGCTCCATTTTGATTTTTTATAACTAGTTTATTTATTTATTAAAAAAATTTATTTATTTATTAAAAAATTAGATTTAAATTTTTGATGAATTAGTTTTATTATTGTCTACGCTCAGCACATTTTAAAAATAAAACAAAATAAAAAAATTCCGTTACACGTACAATGTCGGGTCGATCGTTGGTGAACCCGTGAAGCCGATGAGCCGATGTTCGCAAAGGCTAGCAGTTTGCTTGTTTCCCGCGCAAAATGTATCAAATTAGGGCAGAAGCGAGGGAGTTCACGTGGGATCGAGAGAACATGGAGTTGGAGCTCGCACGGCTCCTGAGCTTGGCGGTCGATCTAGGATTCGAAGAGGGATTGGCAAAGCAGTGTCTGGATCGTCTAGTAGAACTATATGGTAGGAGATGCACGTTGACGCATCATCGCCTCCGTCTCTATCATTTGATCGATATTCGTTTTTTCTGCCCTCTGTGTTTTGATCATAGTGTAGATTGTGATTGTCCAGTAAATGTAGATGGAGCTGAAATGAATGTCCATTACAATAAGTTTTGTTCATTTTTGCTTCAGTTCTTCATGGTTCTCCTTTTAACGTTGATTTAGGCTAGTAGAAAGCTTGTTTTTAGGTCCTTCTGTTTACGGTTGTTCAGCGTGAAATGCTGTTTATAACCTTGTCCATTTTGTTTTCTTTCAGTAGAAAGTAGTGCTCACACTGAAGTTCTGCTCAACAACAGCTTTGATATATTCTGATGTGCAGTCCCATGCTCCTTCAATAAAGATGTTCTAAAATATGCAATATTTCTTTCATATCTTTGCGCGAGAACAGTTGTTAATGCTACATTTGATTATTTCAGTCTTGAATATTCTGTATGCGATGACAAAGATAGAAATTCAGCAGCAATGAGTGGGTTATAGAGTCCAGGAAATTTATTTTTTTGTTGGAAAAGAAAAAAGGTAGTAAGCTTAATTATCATTTTAGTCATGGTAATTTGATAATTTGGTTCTTATAGTTGTTGTCCTGGAGTAGATCATCTTGTTTTGAAATAGTTATGAGGTGAAATTCCTTTAAATGGTAATAACATTTTATGGGCAGTGCAGTGGTACAGAAACAATTGTTTCCATTCTATACTACAGTGAAAATGCATAATGCTATCATACACTTGAATATTTTTGTTTTTTCAAGCTAGATGACTCTCAATTATGATGTAAGGCATGACATTTACATGTAAGAATTTGTTTCATTCTTTCATTCCGGTATTTCCCCTTTTGAAGAAGCATTAACCATATTCTGTTGGTGCAGGAGATGATGGTAAAAAGTTTGTTACCGTGGAGAATTGTGGTGATGACTTTCTTGCTGCATTGGTTGACACCATGCAAGGGAATGAGGACTGGGATGATTTGCATGCTGTTGAATCTGAAGCATGTGGAGTCTTGAATAACATACTTGAAAAGGACTTTGCTAATGATGACCAAAAAGCTGAAACTATGAATGCATTTCGTAGTTCTAAGAAAGCAAATTCTGTTCCGCTAGAAAACTTGGAGAGCCCAAGCTTATTTATTAATGACGAGGATTCTGATTTGGAAATATTGAGCGAGAAAGATGTTTTTTCTTGGTCTTCTGGATCTTTTGCTAGGAAAAGGGGTCAAACACATCTCCAATGCTCTTTAAAAGAACAATCAAAATCATTGGTATCCTTTCTTTCAACTATGCTCATAAGAGAATTCACAACTAGTGCCAATGTGATTTTGTTTATTCTCTACATTAATGTGAACAACTGTTTTCATCTGAATGACTATCCTTATTTGCAAAGCAACATTGGCTATATTTTATCCATGCTCTTCCTTGTTTTTATTTTCCTTATCTACATAAGTTTTACAACTTTTTGTAATTAATAAATGTGGTCTCACCCATGCAGTGTCGACCTTATGTCCATGCTCCACACTCACATGCCAAATGCAACAACAATTGCATCCAAATGCAACAACAACAAATGCAACAACAATTACACTAAATAATCCTTTGGAAAGCGTTTGTGATTAAGAAATCAGTTGAGCTATTTCAGTTAATTTCTGCAAGAACCATATTACAATGTGCTATGGTATATGATTTAGTGGCTAATTTCCCTCAGCAAGCCATCCAAAAGTGACAAAAAATATCATCTTTCACAACAGATAAGCTGCAAAACACGTGCATTAAATTTTACAGCCTTTTAAGCTCCATGTTCCATGTTTAAAGATTAATGGAGTAAGCAACCTGATCATAACCTGCCCTCTGTGACTATGTATTCTTTACTCTTGATGCAGCAGTCTGCTATGAGGGTCAAAATTCTTAGCTGTCCTCTCACATCAAATGCTTTTGAAGTGTTTCTTTCTCAATTTCAATCACCATTATCCCAGTGAATTGTCCAACCATCTGCCACTTCTTGGAAGTTGCATGATTCTTAGTTTTTCAAAATTGATTAAAAGATAGCGGTGATGTGTGATTAGCCCATATGGGCAAATCCTTCAACTGACCTTAGTGTCAACATCTTATGGGCATAATTTCCCTTTGTTTCCCTTCTCTATTTTATTTCTTTTCGTTCTAACTATGGTCATCCAGCAACATAAGACATGATCCTCCTTAAAAATTCCCCTTTTCTGTGTCTGACTAGGTTCTGCAATCAACCCACACTAAAATATCTAAATGTTAGATGAATTTATGATGTGTTTTTCTATAATGCTTGAACCACAAAAGAAATGCAGTTGCTTCTTCTCAAGCCAAGAAGCAGCAGCTAATGCAATGTTCCAAACTTCCAACAATATATAACGTAAACATGCTAGCATTTGGAGAAAACTGTCAATCCAGAGCCTTGCTTTTGATTCAACTGTATATGTCAAACTCAAGTCACCTGGTTGGCCCTTGCAAAGAGCATATGTTTTGGCGCCTATAGTTCTCTTTCAGCAAACTGGTACACCATTCCAAAGTGGAAAATCTGACTTCAGAACTTCTTAGATTTGTAAAAGATGTTATGCTGGAAGATATGGACTGTAAAGAAATAATTGGAAGTATTTGTGAAAGGCTCCTGAAATATGTAACTTCCTAGAGGTCAATCTAACCTTGCAAGTGCAATTTTTTAATGCCTAAAAACTTAAATTGGCATTGCGTGATAAATTTTAATATTTTGACATATATTAAAGCTGAGATGACAGCTTGCTTGTTTCTAAGATATGACCTATTATGCTGTATGCCAACTCTGTGTTTTCAATATTTCTAAGTTTTTAAAGTTTTTTTTGTTTCTCATGGCCGAGTTAAGTTATTTGTAGTTCTGTATACAGAGTCAACAAAGCATTGAAAACAATGGATCGGCATCAGCATATACTTACAGGGATCAACATTCCAGTGTTACTTTGACACTTGAAGAACTGCAGGTGATGGATCAAGTTGAGTTGGCGAATATTGTTATTTTTGGCAATAGAACATTTCGACCTTTGCAGTATCAGGCCTGTAAAGCTGCAATGGATAACAGGGATTGTTTTGTTCTTATGCCCACTGGTGGAGGTAAAAGCTTATGTTATCAGGTAATATTTTTTTTTATTTGAACTTATGTATTCGATTCATTATTTTTGTACGAGTTTCTATCTACTTAAGTGATAATTTTTAGTTAATTTTTTGCATCCTAGTTCCTAATAGAAATGAAACTACTACTTACACTTGACTTATAAGTTTTATTTGAACTGTAATTTGAATATTCTGCTCAACTTATTTGTAATTCTTATACCTTTTCTATAACTTGAAAAATATAATTATTGTTATTCATCACTTTCAAAGGTGCAATTCATTTTATTGGTTGTATGAGGAAATGGTAGTTAATTGAATTTGTTAATATGAACTTTCTAAACATATGTTAATATGACATTTAGAGTTTGTTTGTTTTGGTCAAATAACTAAGTTTTATAATATTATTGAAAGATTAAATGTTTAATTTGTTGATATTTTTAGATAATATTATTAAAAATTATAATTTTGTAGCTCAAAGTTTGTGTGTTATAGTCTCCCAAATTTTGGGTGATACCTTGATTTCAATCTTTTTTATGTCAAAAAATAGAATACAGGCTAAAAAGATTCATGGAGCTAGAAAAATCAATAATTTTTAACTAATAGTAACATCTAGATGATATTATCATTCACATATCAGTATGATCCAAATAAAACTCATCCAATTAATCTCATAGTGAATTTGCTTTATCTAGATGTCAATATTATTCTAATGATAATCAAATAACTGCTTGGTAAAGTTGAGAGTTGAGCATCAAATTTCATGAAATTTGTTCACATGAAAACTTTATGATTTTAACTTAAAAAGCATGATGTATACTTTAAATGATACTTTGAGCAAATATCCTCTATTTTAGCAAACAAAAAAAATTTCACGTTGTAAATATGAAGATTAAAGGAACACTGGAGTTTGTCGTTAGGTATTTTGACCAAATTGGATCATCCAGTTCCTATAGAACCTACCACTAAAGTATCTTCAGTAGGGTTAATTGTGGCTGAAAGGGTTTTTCATGAGGAGATGGGGAATGAAAACTATTGGCCTTCCATGAGGTTTGTGAATAAATTATTGTTTGATAATGAGCAAGGAATTAAATGTATGACAACCTAAAAGAATAATACAAATTGAACCTATACTAAGACATATTGAGTGATTTCGTAATATGTTGTTAAAGTCATGTTATAAGCTTAAGGCTGTAATGAGATAATGACCATTTTGACGTCGTATTACAAACTAGTAGTCATGATATGGAGTATACAACTTAAAACTGTAAAATATTGAACAACTAATTCGTATGGTTAGACTTTGGGTGCACAAGTACCAATGAAATCTTATCTTATAGGTAAAAGGCCCATTGAAGATTGAAGGTGAGAAAATATTTGTAATTGCAATAATGATGTAAAAAACTTTTTGCCTTTCAGGCTTATGTAGTGCCATGCATTCAAACGGCTGCACACCTAATTAATGTCTTTTTATTTGTTTGTCTAGCCTGTGTAATTTTTTATTTTATTAGGTTAGCCTTCATCTTTAGAAGGAGATGCTTAGTTCATGTAAAGGGACTGAAATTATTAATCATGAGGAGAAATCTTAATTCATCATTCGTTAATCTCCATAACTCTTGTACTTGTAACAGCACCCAAAGGCTTGAGGGTTTTTGAAACCACACTTCCAATATGTTTTTTTTCTCATTCCAATGAGTTTTTCATGACAAACTCAGATTTTCTTATTTTTATCTCTATTTTTTTTCATTTTGTTTCGATATTTTTGATAATATTGAAGAGTGATCTACATTTTTTATATGTTTTGTATCATCAACTCAGTTGTCACTTTCAAAATATGTGTCTTTCATATGGTTTTATTTTGACAGTGGTGGTATTTGGAATGTTGCTGACACTAATTTCTGGCAGCTCCCAGCTACACTTCATCCAGGCGTTACTGTTGTTGTTTGCCCTCTACTTTCGTTGATTCAAGACCAAATTTTTAGTTTGAACAGCAAATATGGCATTCCAGCAACTTTTCTAAATTCGCAGCAAACAAATTCACAAGCTTTGGCAGTAATGCAAGATCTCAGGTTGACGTCTTTTGCTGTAATTGAATTTTTTCTTAAAGTTTGACCATATTTTATGTCCTAAAGCTAATTCAAATCATTTTGTCCTCCTTTTCCAAAATCAATAGCAAGAGCCATTCATTTGATAGAATTAACTACTGTTGATATTAGCATTGATACCTATATAAATCATTTTTATTTTCTATTGAACAGTCAAGAATAGTTTTTGAAAAGAGGAAAGTTGGATTTTTGCCTAGAATTGTTAGCCATAGTTCTTTTTGTTCTTTTAGTTTGTGGTTCTTTTTTTCTAATTGTGTTGCATAGTGATAAACAAATGGTGTTATGCGTAATTAAAGTGGTAATTATGTCTTACAAGATCCGATCATTCATCTTTTCTATTAGTTAGATTTGATTTTGGAGTATTGAAATTTATAAGTTAATGAAGTAAAGGATATTAAAAGGATTTATATGAAGTTATGCATACAGTAAGGGGGAAAGAGTCATATATGAACTTGTTAAGAGATGAGAAGAAAGACCGAGATTTAACTTCAATGACCTACTATGGATGATGTTCAAACTCATTCATTCATTAATGAGGAGAGCTTAATAAATATAGAGATGCGAGTCTTTTTCATTTGCATTCATAGAAAATTAGGTTTAGAGGATTATGATGATGTATATGGAAAGTCTTTATGTTGATTTATTTCTATAAGTGATAGAAAGTTTATGGGAATAAGGTTTTTTTGGCTGAATAAGTTCTTCAATTTTATCATTAAAACTAAAAAAATGTTTGATAAATTGTGAACATGTAGTTTGATTCCTTCACATGGGAACAACATTAAGATGCAGTGTTTTACCAATATAAAGAAATAGTTTGATGACATATTTTGGATAGTTTGGGAGGTGTTGATATAAAGGGTGGTGTTTTCAAAGTAATATAGGATGTCAATATTATCTTTTATTAGCTTGTGTGACCACAACAAGCTCTAGGGATTGCAACATGTGGAGACTACAATGTATTCTATTGATTGTAATGAGCTTAAGACATACATAGGAGTGAGATCAAAATATAGGTGCTTTTCAATGTGTTATATCTAAATGTCCACCAAATTTGGTTTGCATAATAAGTATCTCTTAATTGGCAAAGTTGTAAACATGTAATTTTATTTAAAAATATTTGCAATAATCTAAAGATATTATGGAATAATACAACCAAATTTTGTTAATACATAAAAATAAATAACAATGAAGTAAATGACCTTTTACCAAAAATTGTAGCAAGTGCCAGTACATTGTGAATTTAGATTTCTTTTAAGAACATTTCTGATGGTGTGCTTGGGTGCACATTCGCTTTCCACCCTCGCATGCATCATGCATTTCTGCATCTGTGTGCTCTTGTGTGCTTATTTTCCTAGGTTCATTTGTGCATGCATCTATGCTTTCATCTATGTGCGTGTATGCCTATTTATGTGTCTCTGTGTTTTATTTTTTTTTTGTGTTTGCATGTGCTTATATGTGTATTTAGGTTTTTGATAAAGTTTGTGACTACCAAAGTTAGTTTTTTAATTGGTTTTTTTGATTTATGTGTCATGTTGTGGAGATTGAATGGTAGTCCTTCTAAGCATATCATTATATTTCTTCCAAAGGCATATTGTCCAAGAACTTTCCTTATCAGTGGATTAAATATGTTGGCCAAAAGAGCTTATTTCATTGCTTCAAAGTATTTTGAAATATACAAAAAAGAACAAATACCACAAATGAAGTATAAAGAAAATATTGCGAAGTTATGAGAAAATTGTGGAGATATTATTGAGAATATTACTATAGTTAATCTTCCCAATATCTTTGATAATATCCCAATTTTCTTAATAACTCTCTTTAAAGTTGAAGCATATATATGTCATAATGATTTAGCTTGTTACAAAGAAAATCAAATTGATTTAAGAGTTTTTTTTAAAAATATTTGTTATTTTGTTCTCTAGAGACATGAAACATAGTTATTTTCTTAGATATCACAAATCTTTGATGAAATAACAATTTATCTTATTGTGTTTTATTCATGCATAGAAGATGGGATTGCTTGCAATAAAAAAGTTTTCTTGATTATCATATTCAGGAGTTATTGCTTTAGCGAATGAAAAATCAACTTATTTTATAAGTTATTTTACATAGCATTTCATAAGAAAAATGGGCATTTGTCATGCATTGAATCTTAATACTCGATGTTTCAACAAATAATTGTTTTTAGTTCTTTAGAATATAAGATTTTCTCCTATAAAGACAATTATTTCGAGTTAAAATTTTGATCTTCAACAATTCTTACATAATCAATATCATATTAAGCTTTAATTTTAAGTGATTGTCTCTTTGATGTACTTAGTCTTTTTCTTAGAAATCTTTTGATTATATGTCAAAATTCATAAAATATTGTTCTGGTTTTTTTTGTTTTTGGAATTTTGCATATGTTTCCTTACCATACCAATAGCTAAGGTGATATCAAGTCAGTTAATAATCAAATAGATGATTTCATGACCAATTGATGATAACCAAGAGCATTTTTGAATGGTTCTTCATCCCTTGAATTTTGAAGAATCTCCATATGTAAGTTGGTTGACTTGCATTCAAGAAGCTTAATTTACTGAAAAGGTTTATGACATATTTTTTAAAAGACAGAAAAATATATCACTTTTGTTATATGTAACTCTATTGAGAAAATATTTTAGAATGCTTAAATTTTTTTGTGACAAAAATCATCTAAATGTACTATTTAATTTTCTTAATACTAGATATATTATTCCCAATTAGGTCTATGGATGTTGTGGCTAGCCGAGTTATTGTTCCTTTTGATGACTATTCCACTCGAAGGCGACAGTAGGGCATTAACCTTTTCTTCAACCATGTTTTCAAAGGAAGAGTGACAAATGAACATACAGTGATCAGCTGTTTTGTTTTGTAAATCAACTTTTGCTAAAGTTTTACACAATTTATTAAATCAGACATGAGGGTTTTGTTTTAACCCATATAAAAATTTTTGAAGTTACAAACCTTGGTCTCAAAGCAACATACTTTGGAGGTTGTTCCATATAAATTGTTTCAAAGGGGTCATCATAGAAAAAAGGTATTTCTCACATGCATTTAGAGGTATCATTCTTGGTTAATGTTAATAGAGAGATTTAGATGGACATAAGTTAGTTAAGCTACAAAATAAAATGTTTCAAAGTGACAAGTGCCATAAAACTAGCTATATTCTTTGGCTACCAAATGAGCTTTGTAGTGGTCAATAGCTTCATTTGGATGAAATTTAGTTATGAACAACCATTAGAAAGGATTAGGTCTAATATTAGTAGGTGGCACAATCAAACTCCATGTATTATGATCCATGTGAGGTTGGATTTCAATAACTTTTTTATTTTTCAATTTAGGTTTCAACAAAGTTGTGACATATAAAATATTGTTTAGAGTCATTGAGGTGAGAGATGGATATAATCTTTTTAAAAAATAGTAGAAGAGGATCCATTAGAAAAATGATGATTGAGAGAATTTATAATGCTAGGGGAAAATAATAGCAAAATTACGAGTCATGTGATAAGATGTATTAGAACTTACATCTAAGATATACCAAAGTTAGTAGTCATAGCAAAACCATAAACGAAATTTATATGAGAGGTAAGTAGTTAAGGGTGGCATAGATTATCACCATGTTGTTCGTAGTAAGAACAAAAGCAGTAATAATAACATTTGAGCATTTATAGGATAACAAAGTTTTTTCTATCAATAATTTCATGAGTAATTAGTACTCTGATAGTGTTGGAAGGTGGCCAGGAGTTGTAGGCTTATCTGCCACCATTACCATTATGATCATGAATATTGTAACCCCTTATATAACTAGCAATAAAGATAATATATTCAAGTCTTGAAGAGTACCGAGCAAGAAGCTTGTCATTCATAAAAACATGTAAGAGTCATCGAGATAGTAAGGATCACAAAGTTAACCATCAATTGAGCTTGGATAATCTGGAGTGATTAATGAAGACTAGAGAGAAATGTGGCCGCAAGAAACTACTTATTTTGTTTTTGCCAAATTTTGGGATCATTAGTAAAGAGCTGATGTTGAAAGCTTGTCTTATGTGCCTTTTGATGTACCATGATAATTTTGAACAAATTGGTGACCTTATTATAAGAATAAAACGTCATAATAAAAAATGTATACTAGAGAAATTTTAATGCCTTGTTAGTATATGGAGTGAGGAAAGTTTTATTTCTCTTTTGTCTTTCCTAAAACATGATAATGGGTACAATAAGTGGTTCAAGACTATTATCCATGTTAGTACTACAAAGTTAGAGGTTTGCCATTTGATATATTTGATTGTATTTGTTGGTTTGGAATTATGAGCTTAGATGGTGAAATTTCTTATGAGATGCAACAAGAAATTGAAAAGCAGACTACAAGAGATAGTGCCATTGAATTTAATAGTGGTGTTAGTGGTTTAGGAGGACTTTATATTAAATATGGAATTTGAAGATGCCTTCAATGGATAATACTAATGAATTGGCAAGAGCTAATTAAACATCATCTTTAGTTGACAATGAGAGATTAAATATTTTTCATATGCAAAAATCAAGATGGAGAATAATAGTAATGACAAGATTGAGCAGATTTGTAATAGCAAAGTCACGAAACCAATAATAATACTGGTTTTATAGCAAGGGAAGAGATGTTGAGGATGGTTGGAAGGGGTTGACGAGGTCTGATGTGGTTAGGCTAGTTAAGGTGAGAGAGATGTTGGGGTGTGAAGTGCAAGGTGTGAGAGACATGGGGTGTGTGTGACATTTTAAAAGGATGGTGCTTAAGGTGGATGAAACTTAGGCATGATGGGCTTGTGGTTCACAAGGTGCTTCATGATAAAGATGGAGAAATGGATTTAAAGGGAAACAAAGCTTGGGCTGAAGAGGTATTGTGTTGGCGTATGAGGGGATCGAGGAATGGGTCTCTTGTTATAGTGGGGCTTAGCGATCTTGAGATGGGAATGGGGTTTGGGAAGGTGCTTTTTTGATGCGATGTTGAGGAAAGGGCCTATTTAATTACTTTAAGAAAGAGTTAGAAATAGAAAAAAATAAATAAGGTACAATAGGAAATAAATAAATAAAATATTTTAAAGTTATTAGATAATATATTATGAATATTTTTGGGAATATTTTTGTATCTTCTTAATGCCTTTGATATTATTCTTAGCATTCTTGATAACAAAGTTAAACATTGAATTTTGTACTTCTCTTTTTATTGGTGATGCCTTTATTGATCCCAATCATAATGAGATATAATGAATAATCTATATCTAAGTGAATAAATTCAATTTATTATAAGTTAGAGTTTGGATAAAGTTACGCTTGAGTTGTAGGGAAAGTTCTTAAATTTATTGAGGTTTTGTCTTTTTGAAAAAAATTGACAATATAAGCATTGATAGAGTATTAACTATTGTCATTGGAGTGTGTGTCTATGCAATAGAGTATGCGCTTGCATGTGTGTATATAAATATTAAAAAGATTTACCATTATAGGCATATTGTGTCGATCTCGCAAAATAGTGGGGAAATAAATGGAGTTCAACCTATCCAAGGATGTGAAAAAAATGACGAATTGCATTAGGATCCCACCAATATAAGAAACAAAAAATTACTGTGTTTATCTCACTCTATTGGTGGTGTAGCTCCCTCCTCTAAATTGGATCACCTTGAGCTTCAAAGGTTCAACGGCTCTTGAATGTACCTCTACATGTGGTGTTATCTTTTGGGATCACTGTGGTGCTTTCCTTGTTGTTGTTGGTTGTTGCCTTGCCATTATGTTTGTTGCTGAACTTTTGAGCACTTCTCTTCTCAATAATCTTGTTACATTTAGGGTTGGTTAGGTTTTGGCGTTATCATCGAGAGGTTCATGTGATTTGGATACTTCTTTTTAAACATTAAGTTTGTATTTTTTATTTGATATTGATACAAACGTGAGTGTTTAAGTTTATTTTACTAAATTGAAAGAGGACAAATTATGGCAATGTAGTACTTAAAACTATGGATTGCACTGTGTAGACAAATGATTTGATTTGATATGTTGGAATTGATTACAACCAATGTGTCTCTACAGTCAACCATCAATATTCTACTCCTTAGACTTACATATTATTTTCCCATCCTTGTGGTTTTGTCTTTTTTTCTCAACAATTTTTTTTTCGACATTTCTATAGGATTGCTAACCATGTGACCCATTTTCTCGCACGGTCACTTTTCAAAAAAAGTGGAAGATAAATCCATTTTGTAACTGGAAAGCATTCGAATGTTGATATTTGTAGACATGAAAATGTAAAACCTGAACGTGCATATAGGTTTAACCATGGACAGATGAAGTTATGGAAGCAATTTCTGTCCTTTTCAAGTAAACCTACAACTAAACTATAAGTTAAAATGAGAAATCCTAACTCCAATACTATTTATGCGAGACTGTCTGAATGTCTAGGATAACTATCTGTTTATTTTGATTTCTACTGATTTGTTGTTTAGTTCAAATTTTAAAATTATGATGTGACATAAATGGCAGGCTGATGTATGTCATACAAATATTAGATGAACATAACTTTGTCATGTATAGCAATAACTAGTGTTGCAGATAGAAACCGAAATTATTCAACTGATCATGGTTATCTTTTAGATACTCATCCGATGAATTTTTTCAATATGGAGTGAAATCTAAAGCAATTGAACTTGCAGTCACTTTTTTAATATTTAGTACTACTGTTTACAGAAAAGACCGACCATCATGCAAGCTGTTGTATGTTACACCTGAAAGAATAGCTGGAAATGCATCTTTTTCAGACACCTTGCGATGTCTACAGCAGAAGGTAGTAGTTTTAATCTTTAATTCCCTTTGTTAAGATACTTCGTCGATGCATGAAATTTGCATGATCTGTTAATGCTGTTTTTATCTGTTGGTGCTAATAGTTTCTTGTCGACAGGGTCTTCTAGCAAGATTTGTAATTGACGAAGCGCATTGTGTTAGGTAATGAAATGGAAGAAATTTGAAATTTATTATTAGAACCTTTGATCTTGTTTGAAAAACTGATGTATAGGACTTCAAGAAAGCTATTTCTTGTTATGTTTACAGCCAGTGGGGACATGATTTTCGTCCAGATTATCGAGGATTAGGCTTACTTAAGCAGACCTTTCCTGGAGTACCTATGATGGCACTAACTGCAACTGCTACTCATTCTGTAAGAAAGGTATCGAAAAGTTACTGTTACATTAAGGCATCCTTTTTAAACAAAGTCGTAACATTTTAAGTGTCATGTTTAGGATATATTAAGTACATTAAGAATTCCTGGTGCTCTTGTGCTTGAGGCGAGCTTCGATAGGCCTAAACTGAAATATGAAGTTGTGGATAAATGCAAGGATTCACTTAAACAACTTGGACAAGTGATAAAAAACCGTTTCAGTAATATGTGTGGAATAGTCTATTGTCTCTCAAAAAGTGAATGCATGGATGTATCAGATTTCTTAAATCAGAAGTGCAAAATGAAAGCTCTTTATTATCATGCTGGTATGGCTGCTCGCCAGAGAGTTAGTGCACAGCAAAAATGGCAGACTGGTGAGATCCATATAGTTTGTGCCACCATAGCATTTGGAATGGGAATAGACAAACCAGATGTTGTGAGTATGGCTGTTCTAGTTATAATTGTTGCAAAACAAGATTCCATAAATTTTAGTTTTATATTTCTTTTGCCATGCAGAGGTTTGTCATTCACAATACCATGTCAAAATCAATTGAAAGCTATTACCAGGAATCAGGACGGGCTGGAAGGGATGGTCTGCCTGCAACATGTATTCTTTTCTACCAGAAAAAAGATTTCAGTAGAGTTGTTTGTATGCTGAGAAGTGGTCAAGGTTTCAAAAGCAAAAGCTTGAAGACAGCCATGCTCCAAGCAAAGAAAATGCAAGAATATTGCGAGCTAAAGGTAGGTTGAATTATTTCACTTGACATTTCCATGCTTATTATTCTTATTATTATGAATATACTTGCAAAGAGCAACTGTTTTCTTTCTTGTTCAGTTGGATAGGAAATATATAACATTCCAGATAAGGTTATCAGAGTAACTGTAGCTTGAAACTTAACCTGAAATCTTTAGTTCTAATATTCTATGCATAGCAATTTACCTGAATGAAAGTGAAAATATATATGCAGGAATTTATAGACAAAATCTGAATTTTTTACTTGCCTTTGAACCACAAACACCTTTTCCAATGAACTCAAGGATTGCAAAAACTTAAGGATCTAAGTATGTTACTTGGACTTCAATTCCCTTGTGTTACACAGCAAAATCTCAAGGATCTGTGAGAATATCCTCATCTTTTAACCATTCAAGCCATGTTTGATTCACATCATACAAGCTCATGAAAGGAAACAATTTCATGGGAAAAAACAACAAGTGCTCATCTAATTCAACCTTCAGCATGGTTAACATGAAGTATTCCATCATGGAATCCCTACCAAGAATTTCAAGCCAAATGCACCGGATTGAAAGAACATGGAAGAGAAAGAGGAATCTACGCAATCTCTATTTCATTGAGCATAGAACAACACAAAACAAGTAGGGTAATAGTAAGTGTTTTACAGAGATATATATGGACTAAATAAGAAGTCCCAAATTGCAATAAAAGTTCAGATGTTTGGTCTACTAAACCTGCTGAGTCTGATGCTTTAGGTACATTTGCAAGGGTAAAATGTGAAAAACAGGTTCCATGTGGATTAAACTTGCCTTTCTTTTGGTTTAACAAACTCTATATGTTTATTATTTTTATTATATCCAGTTTTTAGAGTGAAATATGAGAATGAACATGTCTTTAACCTTGAGAGCTTCTGTGTCTTTCAGACTCAGTGCCGAAGACAAATGCTGTTAGAACACTTCGGGGAGACCTTCGACCGGAGTGGCTGCAAATTTGGCTGCAGTCCTTGTGATAACTGCATGCATTTGTCTTCCTAATACCTTTGGTATGTTCATTTCTCTGTTGAACATTTGCTCACATCAGGAAAAGAAGCATCCAGGTATTAGCAGTTCATTTCTTAGTATAAAAAAAAAAAAAAATACTGCACGTATGTCTGTATTAATATGTTATATTATAGTATTTTTTTGTCTATAATTACATTATGGAATATTAAGATATTATTAATATGTTTCATGTTTAGTAATGTGATTTTTTTTCTCTCTTGATTGGAGGTTAACAAGAAGTTTTAATATGACTTTGATCATGCCTATATAAAATTTGTTGTATAGCATGAGAATTTAACTTGATTGGTTTTTACTTGTGTATTATTTGTTCTATTACTTATGGTAAACCTTATGAATAATTTTGAATAAAAAATAGAAACGTCTATTTAAAACCAAATTAATTTATAATATTGAATGCTTTGCTAGTCATTCCTTCATAATGGTTTTTGATTGTAATCTCAATATATATGTTCTTAGGATTTAAAGTGTCAAATACTTATTTAATGTTAACAAATACTTGTTGATCTAAGAGAACTTTCTTTTATCATTTTTTTGTTGTTTTTAGTAAAATATTAGGGCAGTCATCGAAATTTGGTATTAATAAAATAATAAAATAAACATAATAATTTCATTTCAACAAAGTATTTGTTTTTTTATGTAGCTATTATTTTTTTAAATGCATTATGTTCAAATAAAATCAAACATTGTTCCTCTTACGTTAAGTTTTGAAATCTAACTAAAATTATTAATCACTTTGTAGCTTCAAACAAAATGAATTACAGATTAAATTTATTTCGTTAATAGATATTTAATTTTAAGAGTTTATAACTATTTTACTATAAATTTTTATTCTTAAAATGATTAAATAATATAATTTATTTTATAATTAAACCTATAAATTAATTTTAAATTAAATATATGTACTACGAATTTTTTTTTTTTTAGATGCACAAAATGTTCTGAGATTTGTTCTGCGAGACCTAAAAACACTTCTCAAACTTCGACTATCCACACTCGTTAACCGTCGCCGGGTTCGATCGTATCCTCGATTCTTCTCGCTTACTGAGTTGCCTTCGTTCCCTTCGCTGATTGGTCTGTCGGCCATCCCTTTTCTGGTCCCATCTCTGCCCCTTCCACCGGTGAACCTTGTCTTATCCTTGGACCTCCTATTCACCAGCGGAGTCTTAAGCACTGGCCGATACGTTCTCGGAGAATCCCTCATCCATTCCCGAGTGATTGAGCAGAGATGACTTGCGAAATCTTCTCTTCTTCCCTCCTCTCTTGGTTAATAGTGTCGTCTGCTACCGCTTGAAGCCCACTTCTGCTTCTCCATTTCGTTCTGTATTTTAGGCAAATGTTTCTTGATTACCTTTTCAATATTTCTTTTGTACATCTGATTATGAGTCACAGAAACTATTATTTGGATTGCTTGTAATGCTATGGTCACTAGGTTGTTTTCTCCTGGATGCTAAAATATGCTAATTCTTTGCTGATTTGTTACCTGCTACTTTGTGGAATGCTTATATATTTTATTTATGTGAATTATTCAGTGGAAGTCTCGAGCTTCAGTGCTTTCTTTTTTTTTAATGCAATTGATCTATTATATTTTTTGGAGCTTAAGGTTCTGTTTATCTACAATTTTTTTCTTAAGTTAAATAAATAGTCTGGTGAGAAAGGACTCTTATAAAGTGTTTTTGAGAAGGAGTAACTTGACGGGAGTTAAAAAAAAAAATTATGATATGGCGTATCATGTTCTGTGGCAAGAAAGAAGTAAAATGAAAATGTCTGATGAGACATAGTTTGAAGATCAAATTTTGATGGAAAGTTGGTCTAGTTAGTGGTTTGATTTATAATTGAATCTAATCAAATGATTCAATAATGGTCCAAAGTTATAGAATTGGCCACTTTTTGGGTCGATCTCAAGCTACCGTTGACTTAGATCAAAATATATATAAGATTCAAGGCTCAGCCTAAGGTTTTCACAATTTTTTTTTCCCTTTGATCGTATATGAATGACTACGGTCAATGTATTACATTCTTTGTTTCTTTTTTAGCTTTGCCCCTTTTGAAGAGCAATTCATCTTCTCTGTTTGCAGCTTTGCTAGGTTATTTGGTTCTCTTCGTCCACCTTGAACCTGCACTTCTTTTCTTCCATGATATTGTAATCCTTTCCCTATCTTCCATCGAATTCCACATTGCTTATCGATGGTTATGGCAGCCTGTCTGAATAAAATTTCCTGAATTCCTATGAGCCAATTACATGAATCTCCTGTTTTGCTTTCTTGATTGTACTTTTTTGTTGTGCATTTAAGCTAAAATAAATGTTTGATTTTGTTTGTTAGTAATTTACTTTGTTTCTCTTGCCTCTATGTTATATGCTTTTTTTTATTGCACTTGATGAGGTGTCCGATGATGTACTGAGTGAATTCAAGAATAATGGGAAAAAACGAACCTTGATCAATTTTCAATTCAACATTGAGCCACTAAAATGATGATCCATCAAATATTGATTTGGTAGCGACTCAGATTGAGATCTCATTGATAACAACCCAATGGAAATTATGTGGCATGTTTTGCCCATTTGTTTGAAGCTTTTTCTGTTGTTTCTTTTTCTTATTTTATATCTTCCAAAATAATAGTTTTTGGATTTTTTGTGAAAAAACTATGCCTTGGTTTATGATGCTTTTTCTCCCAAAAGGAGGCAAGAAAAATTTGATAAAGGAAATAGCAACTTATTTTACTTCTTTTCCTCAGTGTAAAAGGGTGAACTGCTTAGCAATATACTTCATTTGTGATGGCTCAGTCGGGAGGCAATGTGAGTTTAAACACCCTGGATGACTACTGCTTTTTATCAAAATCTTGAGGGTTGTGCTGATTTTAAAACTTTTATATGATTTCTTTCCCCATATCCATAGCCAGTTGGTGTTGACAACACTTTTAGAAGAAAATTCAACCGAGAGGAGTATTTGGAACGTGCTCGTGAAAGGGAAGAAGAGGTAAATTCTAATGTTTGATGTAAGTTTCGAAGAACCAATTATTTCCCTGGTGGTTATCTGACTTTTTATCTTATTCTAATAGGAGGAAGAGGCACGACTCAAATCTAAAGGTATGTTTTGAATTGCCAATTTCTTTTTTTGTTTGAAATTTTAAGGTTTTCTCATCTGTTTTGTGCATAATTATCTATTTGATAGCATCTTTTCCATTGATCAACTGTAAATTGCAGTAAAAGCACCCCCTATCCAACGTAAGCCTTTAAAACACCGAGATTATGAGGTTGATCTTGAGTCACGACTGGGAAAGACCCAGGTAAGATTTTTTACTTGGAAAGCAGTAGCTATACTACTACAAATTTTTTATTTCTGTCATCATTCATGAATTGTAAGTCCATCTGTCTAGTCCATGGAGATAAATCTCCCTTTGATGCTTTTGATCTACTTTATTTTTCCTAAAACTGGCTGTTTGTTTTTCTTAAAAAACATGCTCATCATGTCTATTGCCCATGCCATTGGAACTACTTGTTTTCTTGGGTCGTTCTAATCGATTATTCATTATGGTAATAACCTTGATTAATTTTATTAATTTCTGATGCATTGCTATTACTTAATCTTAAAATTTGATTTCTTCAATTGCTAAAATCTTTTATAAACTGTTCTGTAACCTCCTGTAATCCTTGCCTAATGCTTATTTCTTTGTTTGAATGATTTTTTTGTAATTTCTTGACAATTGGCAGACACACTAATATGGATTAGTTTGTTCAAAGGAAAAAGAAGATTTATGTATTAACTTGCATTTGTTAGGATAACTATTTAATGATAAGAATATCACTAGCCTGCTGCATAGCTAGCCCTGATTTTGTTGGATTATCTGAAATAAAGGCTGGAAAGATGGATGCTGTAGAACTATGGGCTATGAATGATTGTGCATGCAAATTGAAGTGCATTATATTTCTTCTTTCTTCAAAGACTAGGTTTTAATAGTTTTTGAAGTTTAAACTCTATTATACTATGCTGTGTACGTGTTAGGATGTTTTATCATAAATGCTTCAGATATATTTGCTTATTAATTTAACTTAGATGTATTTTTTTTCAAAGAGCTGACATTCATAAATAATTTGATGGCTAGGTGTCTGATACTATTTCCTTTTATGCTTAAGCCAAATGATAAGACCATTTTGTAGAAGATGCTATGCTAACTACCAAAAGGAGGCGTATGCTATATAATTTTTCAATTTTTGGTGCAGATGTAGTCTTGCTTTTTTTTAGGTTGCTCTTTCTCCTTGCTTTTTATGTAATCTACTTCATGGTGTGCCATTCCGTAATTTTATAAGCTTGTATTATATAGTTATTGTGGTGATTTAACTTCTAGATGCATAAGTTTTGTCTGGCTACATGCTGCTTAAATGGTACTTGTTCTACTTATTACAAGCTTGATATCTTGATATATGTGCATTTGGTGCATTTGTTGATACTCTTTTGTCTGATGGTTAACTTAAAATATCAGTATAACATCTTAGTTAAAGCTAGAATGCTTCGTTCAGTCAAAAGGAAATGATTGTTGACAAATTGGTCCAAGATGTTTGTAAGACTTTGATGGAATCAGCTATTTCAATTTTTTCCTCAGAAAAAAATGGTGCTTATGGGTTTTTATTTCTTGGTAATCTAGCTTCTTTGCACATCATTTAAACTTTCACCTAATACACCCAAAACATGAACTTGTAGTTTATTTTCTAGTCATGATGAATGATGCATTTGACTAAATGAGCCCTAACTTGAGCAAACAACTTTCAACTAGTCATCCAAACAAACTACAAGTTATAAAAGGTAGCTTTTTGGCATACCTATATTGATATTGACTAGAAAAATAGAAGCCATAGAGAAATGTACTTTAGAAGATATGATGAAAGCTATTTATGTCCATTATTGGTTATGTAATCATTCAAAGCAAATGACTTTTGATATTGTTCCTCTTTCTCAAGAAAAAGTTGTATAAGACTTGAAGTTTGTATCAAGTGATGTAAAACCATTGTTGTTTTGATAAAGTAACATTTTGTTGTGTTTTACTATTTGAATTTTAACTATTGAACTTCACAAAAGTAGACATAAATTTCTTTAACCCCTTTTTTTTGATTCTGAAGCCATAGGAGTGGTGACTTGTAATATCATGCATTAACAGTTTTGATTCGAACTGATATTATCTTATTTGGAATTCTGAAGAAAACCTTTGCCAATGAAGCGCAAGGCCGGACTCTAGGATTTGAGCTATCTAATTGTTTAGCAAGCTCAAAATAGCAGCTGAATAAACCTTAGTTTTAATGGTATCTTTCAACGAAATAGTATACAAGTTCTTTACGAGCACATATTGATAGAGAGTTCCAGTTATCCTGTCATAATGATCTTTTGATATGATGCAAGTGCTTTTTTTTTATTGTTTTTGAGATGCGTGTGATAAATGTTTTCTTCACATTAGGATCCTTATTTGAAGTTCTCACCTGTTGTTCTATTGGAATCAATTATTTTAAAATTTTTGAGATTTTTTGCTTGAGAACCTCTTTTCACTTACCTTGCTTATTTTTTTCAGGTTGTTACTCCAATTGCCCCATTAAGTCAGCAGGTGATTTTTGCCCTTTTTCTCTCTTTGTATTTTGAGTTTTGCATGAAACTCAATGGCTTGGCTATTTTAAATTTCTGCTTAAGGAATGTTTGTAAACTCCTTTCCACCTTGTGTATTGCAATGAATGTGGTTTTGATTATTGGGAACAGGGTATTTGGTGATGTTTGTTGTTTGTCCATTATTGTCTTTTTTGCATGCTGATAGCTTGTTTTAGGTTTTGGTATGCAGAGGTAACTTTTTGTTAAATAGGAACTGCAGTTTGGTTGCGATCTTCTTATGCAAGGTTGTTTTTCCTTCTTGTAATCAATTTATTGAAACACTTTGGAATAATGTGGAAGTAATTTACTTAGAATGTGCTGATACAAAATTTTTCTTACTCAGACAATGGCATTATTTGCAGAGTAAGATGGAGATAATACTTTAGTGATGCCATTTGTTGGTTAAAGCATACTTTCTTCAAGAAGTTTTTTTAATTTCAAATAAAAGTGGTTAAAATAATGAGTATTTGTCAAATAGAAGCTTTGCAATCACTTTGAGATGATGTAATGGTGGACAACTTGAGGAAGGTCATAAACTTCAATCAATGCAAAAATATTTCAAACGTGATAATAGATGCTGAAATCCACAAGTGGTACTTAATCTATAAACAATCGTTTTTAGATTTAAATCACACTAACCAATTTTTGTTTGAACCAATTTAAAAACAGGCTGAAAAATTTGGTTTAGCAGATATAATATGTGGATGTGGGTTGTCCCATGTGTGCAGTCACCAACTAGGCAGACCGTATTCAAATTTTATTTAGAATTATAATTGCTGGTAAGTAAAATTATTTGTCAATTCCAAGCTATGTTTGGTTATATTCTTGCTTAAGTTGGAATTAAAAATAATAATTCAATTGGATGGCCAAAACAAATGACCAAATTTTCTGAAGCCAAGTTTTAAACTTTACTATCAAACCCCCGAAGTACTAAGCCTTGGTTCTGGGATACTGCATGGGTTTAGCGATAAAATACTCCAATTATGCCCTTTATATTACACGTCGATTTCTTACACGATTTAGTATAAAATCTGGCATATTGGGTGGTATGCTATGTATTATAGAAATGAGATGAGCAGCATTATCTTTCTAGTCATTCTCGATTGATTTTATGCATGTGGTTGATTGAGATTTTCAGAATTTTCAATTTCCATACTGATTGTGTACCTAGTGTTTCATCTTCAACGTTAGAACTCAGTCATTTCAAGAACCTTTACAATGCTTGTTTGGCTGGTTTGAGATTCTCCCATTGTTTTGTGATTCTGGAGCTTAGGATGGTTCTTCCTCCCTTCAACTCCTGCCGTTGTATTATACTCACACTGCCTTCTCCTTCTAGAAGTTATATTCCTTGGTGCAATCTTACTGTCCTTGAGTACATCAGCAGCAGCTCCAAAACCTTGTCTCAAATTTTTTGCATGGCTATTCCTATTAGCTAATAGTTTTCAGAATGTTTTTTTTTTTTGTAAAATTTGTGTTACTGTTAAGTCATGTCCGGCTAATGCTATAGCTATTTTTCCATTCATTTGAATTTAAATTATTTTTTTTGCTTAGTTATGCAATACATTTCAAGCAAGGTATTTCTGAGGCTTAAAATTTGTTGATTACATGTAGGCTGGATACTATTGTTCAGTTTGCGAGTGTGTGGTTAAAGATTCAGCTAACTACTTGGATCACATCAATGGAAAGAAACGTGAGTTTACTCTTATTGCTTTTACTTTGATGCAACTAAAATTTCCATATGACAATGCTTTGCTTAGTGTTCAACACACTCTTCATACTACAGATCAGAGAGCCTTGGGGATGTCGATGCGAGTAGAGCGTGCCTCTCTTCAGCAGGTTTCTCTCTTTTGTTTAATCACCCAATGTAGTTTTAGACTTTTTGCATTGGTTGTACTAATGTCTAATGACCAGAATTTGTACATGTTATCATTTATGTATGTTCTAACTGAAAAGTATTATGCCCTTTGTGAAATTGATGTTTACATACAGTGCCATTTAACAATCCACCATATCATCACAAAAGGCATAGTAAGAAAGTATTTTTTTGTAAAACTAAATTGTTGTAAATTCTACCAATATAATCAATTGAGTTTGAATTACATTTCAACGTTGAATTTCTATGATACTGAATTTTCATTCGTTTGTTTTTTTTTTTTAATTTAATTTCACCAGAGATGTTGCCCTTAGAAAGTAATCTTCTGATTTTGGAATCTAGACCTTCCCTTTCTTGCTTTAACTTTTGGTTTTCTTGCAATTTGATGTATCTCATCTTTGGCTGAAGTACTGTGATGCGCACATATTCAACCCCATGATAAAACCCATATTTTAATCTCTGTTATTTGTTCCAAGAATTCAAATTCATATTACTATGCATTTTCTTAACCTAGGTTAATGATTCTTTTTATTAATTTGTAGGTGCAAGAACGGTTTGAGAAGCTTAAAAAGCAGAAAGTAGCTGGTAGTTTTTCTGAGCAAGGTAAGGATGAAACCTTCCCGTATTGTTTCAATTGTATTTTTTTGGGTAAAAAGAAACATTTATTTATTTATTTTTCATATAATTTTTTTTTTAACTTGTGAATGTCAAACTAAAAACATGGGAGATTAAAATCCATTTACCCCCATTTCAGATTTGGATGACAGGATAATGAAGCAGCAGGAGGAGGAAGAAGAGCGCAAGCGTCAACGTCGTGAACGGAAGAAAGAAAAGAAGGTTAAGAGATCCTAACTCACTTGTTGTTAACTTCATGTACGGAAGTAATACGCATTAGAGTATCGAAACTATCTTTTATACCATGGAAGATTTTCTGCTAAAAAAGCAACCATTCCATGACAGATTGCAAAGTATTAATGAAATGAGAATTCAAAACATCTTGAGATCCACAAGTCTAGGGTTTTGGAAGAGTTGGTGTGCACTAGCTTCTTTTATAGTTTATGATAATTAAGGAAATAAACATTGAATTTCTACAAGTTTTTTTATTTTTGAATTAACATAGGTATCATCATTAACATATTTATTCCGCCTTGTTATGAAATCAAACTTTGGGTTCCCAGAAGGAGAAGGCTGCAGAGGAAGAACCAGAGGTCGATGCCGACGTCGCAGCGATGATGGGATTCGGAGGCTTCCGGTCGTCGAAAAAATGATCCGAGCTCGACGACACTTGGAGTGCAATTGGAATGCGTCCTCCACCACGAGGTAACATGAACCTCTTCACTTGCCATTGCAGGTCAATGTCAACCGCAGGCACATTCTAAATTGGAAAACTAGTATATATATCTGGATTGCTCTGCGGTTTGTCTTGTGAAATAACACAATCAAGGCCATATATAATTTTCTTGATGATTGGTTAAGATATGTCTGTTGCTCAAGTCTTTGGGGCTGTACTACGGATTAGAAGAAGCACGAAATGCCTAAATTGAACATCGATTTGTATTTTTCTTCATGCATTTCGTATGGTTTTTCAGATGTTTAATTAACCTGTTTTACTCTGACATTTCATGCAAATGATTGCATGTTCAAATTTGAATTCTGATTGTTTATTATTTCAATCATTTTTTTGAGGTTATGTTACAAGCCATGCTACTCTGGCTATTATTTAATAAAATAGTTAAATTAATATAAAGCATGCTTTTAAGTGTTTTTATATCGAAAAGCTGGAAACAGCTTCAGCTACAACTTTGGGCCCGAGTGATTTCCCATAGAGCCGAGTCCTCACCGACGCAGGGTACTTGTCGACGATTCGACCTGACGATGGCCACCATGAACCTCTCGCTTTGCAACGTATAGAGATACATTGCCTGTTCATCCTGGGAAGCAACACATGAAACGAATATCATCAACGAAGTCATCAAAACTGAAGCTTATTGTTTGATGGATCATATAAAATTTACCTCAGGCAATTCGAAGAACTCGTCAGAGGAGATCTGAAGAAGCTCGGAAGCAGGCTGTCCTATGCTCCAGGTACGAACCTTTGAGCTTTCATCTGCTACAGTTACTTCCAAATAGAAGCATCGCATGAGTTCACCTTCGCAGTTACGAAGACAAAAGCTGCACTGAATTGATTCATCACAGGTTCCTATTACTGCATGGCTGCAAATGGAATGGCATAGAACTGGGCGTATGTGGTGGAGTTCTATTGAGTTGAGATGAACGCTACAGATCTGTCAAACATCACAAAATAAGAAAAATTTCTCAAAAACTCCCTCAGATCAATGAAAAGAGACTAATCTACTAGTAATTGAAATTTAATATTTCAAAGAAATGATTGAGGTTGAAACATACGCTAGTTGCATTTATCTGCTTATGAATGTCAGATAGAACACGTAGTCTGTGGAGGCATGATGAGTTAATCAGAGCTGGAAGACAACTCAGGTTCACAAACGCAGAACCAGAGTCCTTCTCAAACCATGATAGTTCCAGCCTGTAAAAAGTACAAATAAAAATAGTAGGAAGAGATTTAAGGAATAAATTTGCCTTCAATATGTGAAAAGACCATTTAGCATGATATGCTGAACACATATGATGGTAAAAAATGATCTTTTGCTAGAAATTAATAGGAAGTGATGGTAATGCACCATGGAAGAGACTATTCCAACAAAGAAGCAGAGGAAGCAGGCATGGGGTCATGAAACATTACATAATCCAAATAAGCATCACATATGCAGTGTTAAACATCATTTTAGTACTTGCAAGGTAGGTAAGCATTTAGTTTTGACTCAAATATTGAAAAATTCAAACTGTGGATTTTATATGTAGTTTGTTGGAGGCAACAGCCTTTTTTTGTTTTTTTTTTAATTTTTAAAAAGAGAATCATAGACTATGTTAATAAGAAATCATAAAGATTCATATATAATATTTTGTTCTAATGTACAAGCCAATTTAGTATGAAGGAGCATACATTTAGACCACATACATTCAAAACAAAGAGTAAAAGATACAATCCAAAAAGTTAAATGAGTTCTGTTTCTGAGAATGTGTCCACTTATATATTGAGAATGAATACATAATAAAAATTGATTTTGAATTTTATGATCAATAAATTTAATTTTTTTAGATAATTGATTTTGAATTTGATATGAATATAATTTAGAACATTCGGTGACACATTGAACATATCTTTAACTAATCTATTGACATTAATAAAAAGATGATAAATTAGATTAAATGTACTGTCACTCGAATTAATCAACAAGTTCGACATCAGTTTTGTCATATTCTTATTAGTCTTAGATATTAATGATCTTTCTTGTAAAGTTAGAAACTGAAACCAGACACACCATCTATTCAGATTTCTTATTGCTTTAAGTGAACTTATTTATTTTTTTAATAATTTAAAATACATTTTATGGATGAGAATTTGAGTATATCTTGAATTCTGTGAAGTGTTTTCATATAATGATTTCGCCAAAATGGTAATGAAGTGTATAACATGTACAAATTTTACAAATCTTTATGTTTGCAATTTGGTCCAACAATTCATTCGTTCATAAAACTATTTGCTCAATCTCCCTTAGTTTTGTACATCAATATTGTGTTCATAAAACTATCCTTCTCTCCCATGGAGGAAGGCTATGATCAAAACATGCAAACATCCTGTCTTCTTTTGATATACTTCATTTCTTTAGGTTATTACTTGTCTATCGAATGTATTCGATTCTTTTGGCACTCCTAAACAAATGCTTCTTGTCCAAACAAAAAGTAACTTCATATTTATCTCTGTAAATCAATTAATATCCAAAACAAAAAATAACACATGATCTTATAAGATAATAGAATTTCTGCCAATAAAAAAAAACTTATAAAAGTCACCTGACTAACATGTTATTGCAAAGCATCATCAATAAAAAAAAATTGCATGGAAAACCATAAACTAAAAAGAAACAACAAAAACTACAAACTTTAATCACACAACTTATGGTTTGTTAAATGAACCATCCAACAATATTATGCTTTAGAAATTAATGAGTCTTTATTTATATCTAAATTCTTGTCAATATTTCATCTATTCATAAGAGAAAATTCTAATAACTCATATTTCCTAAAAAAAACTTTATGTGATCTCTATTTTATCCAAACCATTTGAGTAAACTCTCATTAACTTATTTCCAATCATTGCTACACAAATAAATTCTTGAATATAATTTATAATCTCATCTTTTTTTTAAGCATAACCGCCGATTCATTTCACAATTCTAATCTCCAACGTGCATTTTGTTTGAGTAAACTAAGAAAAAAAAACCAGAAAATAATACTCTACCAAAAGAAATTATACACCAAATTAATCGACCAATCTAAAAAAAAACCAAACATCAAATGGAGTAATTCTTTATCTATTGGACCTCATGCTACTCTTAATGTGGATAAATGAGGTGGATTGCAGGTGTTGGGGTGTGGCATGTAGGGGGCGAGTGGAAGGGGTTTGAACATAAATACATACAAAGTGTATTAGAGCAGACTTTTGCCATCTTTTTAAATTAAAATGTAAATTGCTAACCCATCTTTTCCATTTAAAGAATAGTTCAGGCAAAACAATATAAGCAAAACGGAGTAGACTTTTGGCTTATGGTTAAATAAAAATGAAAACTGCTGACCTTCTTGTCTTATTCAGATAACAGTTCAAGCCAGTAATATAAACTGTATGACCAGAGTTAAGCCTTCCAAGAGACCTGCAAGAATGAATTTTGTATATAAGTCCTCAAAAAAGGAAAACTAATAAAAAAAAGATAAATAGCAAATAAGCCCTTTTAATTAGATCTTGTATACAAATGTTCCTCGTATTTCCAAAATATGTAAATAGGTCCATGTAGTTTTGTAATGCAATGACTAGATTTCTTTTTTACAATCCTAAATTATCCTTTAAAAATAGTCATATAGGTCCATATTGTTTGCAGACTTGTTTAATAAAGAAGGGAAATTTAAAACAAAAAAGATAAATTAAGAACCTATTGCTATACTAACAAAACTAGAAAGACCTATTTAATTATTTTAGAAACATGAGGAGAATATGTGCTTATAGGACCAAATTAGAGGAACCTATCCATTATTTATCTAAACAAAAAACATTGACAAAAAATTCAAATAAACACCAAAAGGGCTGCCATCTTTCAACAAAAGCTAAAATGTTTGAAGTCTTAGCCGTTAAATTCACTGCAAAACAGTTTTACAATCAAAATGTGGTGAATCATAAATAATCCTTAAAACGTAGAATAATATACATATTGTAGACTAAAAACAGAAGAAGGATTACGATTATTAAATGCATTTTTTTCAATTTTTTGATAATAAAAAGATCAGCTAAAATTGCAATTATAAATGATGCCACTATCAAACTCTTCTATGACATTGGATATAGCTATGTGAATTATACTAGAGCATAGTGAATAATAAATAAAAACAATATTACAGAGATATAAAAGAAAAAAACAAGTTAACCAGATATTAAATTTCGGAAAAATGAACATGAAAAAATTGAGAAGGCTGGGAAATATGAACTAAATCCAAAAATAGAAAACATTTGTGACTAAGAGGTTAAGATGGTAAGATCTTAACTATCAATCAAAAGAAAATATGAAGAAGACAAGCATTCTTTTTTAGGGTCAATATATTTGGTGGAAATTAAATGCATAAAAGATTTTATGAGAATAATTGTACATTACAGTTTGAATTACATCATAAGATCAGTCAGAGGAAATGATGTCAATCACAGCATTTGAGGATTGTGCAATCAAACAAGAGGATGAACTAAAAAGTTCAATTCATTGTCGATCTTATGTACTTTCTCATATGGGTGTTCTATTGGATCCAGTGAATAAAACCTACCAAAGTGAAAGGTTCATTGCTGGTTTCCTGAACTTTCTCATATGGGTGTTCTATTGGATCCAATGAATAAAACCTACGAAAATGAAAGGTTCATTGCTGTTTTCCTGATTTCCAAGTTTTAGACAGTCCTTAAGGATTGCAGAAGCCAACGATTAATAACAGTGCATGGGCTTTTCCAACTAGAAATTGCTTGCCAAGTCATTCAATTGAACGAACTGTGGGTCATCAGGAGGGTCAAATAAATTTATATTTTAGAGTCCCAGAATCTCAATTGCTTGCAATCTTCAGTTTGTGAATGCTTTGAACTGGTGGCACAATCCTCTAGCCTATTTTCACTTCTCCCATTCAATTCTCTTCCTGTGAATTAGCAAATGATGTAATAGCAATCACCATGCTTTGATTCACATTTTTGTGCAAATCGAGATCACAAAGTGGGGGAATCTCATCCAAGGGAATACATTTAGATATATCATCCTTCAATTTATTTCAACATCCATTAAGTCAATAACATTCATTAGTTTCATTCATTCCTTGAAAAAAAAAGTAAAGCCAAGGCATAACCTTCACTAAAAAAGATTGACTTAGAATCCTAAGAAATTAACAATTGACTTTCTAAACTCAAATTCAAGATAAATAACAATCTCAAACTACAGTTAGAAACCATATATAAAATCTCATAATAGATCCAAAAACACATAATTACATATAAAAAAACAAGACAAATTTATTTAAAAGGGGCTTCTAAAAGATAAATGTTTGTATGCGACTCGAAATATGTCTTTTGTAAACTCCAGCTTCAGGCATCCTTGAACCACATCACTAAAATGCAGTCTTGTTCACATCCTATCTTTGCCATCAACCTTTTTGGGGTTAAGCCTAACCATTCAAAATCATTTATGACATAAACACCATTGAATTTTCCAAACACCAAAAGCTAAATGGGAAGAACCTATGGCTTTTCTCCTTTTCTTCTACTCTTATGAGACACTTCTTTCTCCCACACAGCTCTTCAAATCTTATCTCAGTTCTTAAGCAATTTCTGAAGGACCAGGCACTCGCTCACTGTGGCTTCAGCTTAGTTATCCTTGATTGACTTGTGAATGTAGTGCCCAACAAGATCTATTTTATTCTTCCACTACAGTCTGATGCCAACCTTATAAAACCTTAACAGGATACTTAAATACTAGTTCACGCTAATGACCTCTGCATTTCCCTACGACTAGAGACTAGGAAATTCTGCTTTCGTGTATTCATAAAAATTATGCAATCTACAAATTATTCAACTTCCACTAAGGTAATTATAGCAAACATTAAAAAAAAAATTCATCTTATGGTGGCAAGTAAAAACATGATCAAATCTGCGCAATCAAGGATGAAACTTCCAATGGCCAAAAACGAATCAGAAGGCATGTTGTTAAATTTGAAATCATCTTGAATCTAAAAAAGAAACTCTAATTTCTTTGGATATTCCAAATCTACAAATATAAAGAGGAGGTTCTAAAACTATTGTATTGACTACTTTAACACATAAAATACCAGCTTCAAGCTTACCATGAACCACCAAAATGAAGCTTTACAACAATTTCTCCTGTATTATCATCAATTCTCATGGTAAATACAGTGTCTTCATAATCTGTATCTCTTGCAATGTCTATAACATTTCCATAAAGACTGATTCTAGCCATTTTATCATTAAGATCGCTCACAAATGCCTGCAAAGCTCAAAAGGTCCTAAAGTTGTGAGCCAATATTTGATGAAGTAGAAACATAGCTGCAAAACCATCTCATGAAATGTTAAAACTGATATAAACAAAAATCTAGAAACATCTATAGCCTTGCATTTGATACCTATAAATGTACATAGATCAATGCTCTAAAAGAAGGTTATTTAATTGACATATCTGTCAGGAGCGAATTGATTGTTTCATTAGCTAGTATTTATTGTAAATTTTGGAGACTTTCAATTACCCTAACAAAAACAAAGAGAAACAAGGTGCCAGATGTAATTCAAATAGTTAGTTTGCTAAATTGTATGAATATTGGTCCAGTTTTTTTTAAACAAACAATTATGGAGAATCTCAATTGATAGATAAGTAATCACAAAATAAAGCATCATACATAGAAGAAACCAAAAACTAGATAGGTTTAAATTATCTAACAAATTCAATTGAGGGCAAAACGAAATTATGGTTTTATAATAAACCACAATAAATTTGAAGTTTTCAACATGAGATCACTCTTGTGAATTAACTAATCTAGATTATCAAGCTAACGTGCAATTTTCAGAAAAGTTAACAAAACTGGTGCTTAGGAAATTCAAACTTGAAAAACAAATACTGCTGAACAATCGATCGATGTTGTACAATAACTGCACAATACAATTGAAAACATAAGGTAGAGTCCAAAAATAGTAACACCTAACTTTCAGAAAAGGAGCCAAGCCACATATTTGCCAAACTCTATTCATGGATTATCATGGCGATCTTGATTCATCATGAAACCTAAGGATTTGAGAAAATTTGATAAATTTTTGAAAAACTAAGAAGTTAAGTTGGTTGATGGTAACAAAATAAGGTTAGCAGGACTTCTCGCCCCATGGAACTCCTTACCTCCCATGGTGCCTGACGGTTGTAACACTATAATGTAACACTAGGAATCAAATAGTGGAAAATCATTATTTTTAAATAGCATAAGCTATGAACCTAATCACAAGAGAAACATTTACAAATATTTTACTGGCTATGAGTTTGGTTAAATCAAAGATTGCTGTAAAATTGACTGAATTTTGGTTTGGATAACACTCAAATGTAGTCAAGCCCGTTTGCCAGATTATATAGTCAATTTTGATTTCAAATTGAATTGGCTCAAATGAACCATCTTGAGATCATGTTATAATATTGAAACATTTCATAGTATAATATACATTAATGCATATGTACATATAAACGTAAGTATGCATGTGTGTGTGCAGGCATATATGTGTATATATGTATATATATAATATGATGCACATAATAATCTATAATACATATAAATGTATAAGTATTGTATGTATAAATACATATAAATATATCAAAAATGTACTTCAAATTAAAAAAAATGAGTGATTTAGCTCAACTGAATGCCAAAATGAGCTAGTGCAAAATAAATTTGTTTTGAGCAAAACTTATTTGAAAACTAAATTTGATAGTTGGCTATGAGGAGATTTCTAGCCAACTATCAAATCCTCAAGTCAAAATTGAGCCAAACTTAGCTTAAAATCAAATTATTAAAAGCCCTACTTCATATGTGATTAGAGACTTCTGATTAAATATAAGCTCCTGACCTTGATCATTATTGCAAAAAAAAATAAACTCTAAAAATCCCTATATCTCATGCTTTTGAGCATACCACAAAAATGCTACAAAGAACCATAATATCTGTTTTTTTTATATAAATTCCTAAAAAATCGACCACCTAAATTTTCTTATTTAGATGCTATATGTACAAAGAATATGAAAAACAATGTCATATGGCCTTTATCAATGAGGTATGTTTGCAAATTGTGACATACAATATTCTAAACTAAGTAATCCATAAGAAAACCTATTAGGATGGCTTTGAATCATTAGACATGCTTTTTTAGTTTATGTTATTATGATTTATTCTAACTTTAGATATGCCATAGTTCTTTTTTACAAATTTTGGATCATTAGACATGCTTTGATAATTGTCTTGCTTTAAAAATTAACCCTGACATATTTTGCTCACAAACCTCAAACCTAGAGTCATTAAATTTAATTCCACCAATAATATGTTAGGGTTTTCTATATCAAACACATTAAGAAAAGCTAAATAAATAGGACTTGAACAAAAATGATTCAAAAAATGATAAAACATACAAAACTAGTATTTGATATGCTTAAACTAATCACCATATGACAAGTAGATGTGAGGTACAACCAAAAAATTATAACCTAAAGCTGTTTATTTGAACAATATAGGGTATGACAAGTGGAAAAAATATACATTTCTAACATTCCATAGCTATGTACATTGCCCTTTAATCAGCAATACTCTTCCTGCCCACCAAAAACTCAGCACACTACTAGCTAAACAGAAAAATCTTAAATAAAGAAAACTTAAAGCAAGATATCCAAATCTGCAATGAATAGACAGAATATGTGGAATACTCAAATGACAATGATGTCTGACGTAATTTTAATGTACCATTGTTCCATCTCTCATGTTCAAAAAGCGAGTTCAGCCATCCCAAACTTAACTATTCTTTTTAAGTCAAGCGAGATACTGTCATTTTTAATATTTATTACAGAGAATATCATTTATGTAATTAATTTTAGAGGAAGAGCTATAAAATTGATTAGAAAGATTTCCTTCTTTACAACCTGATCCCAAAGTAAAATGGAACAAATTCCAACTTTTTTAACACAATATCATAAAATCGAACATTATAGAGTAGTCAAAAGTAAGTTAGTTCCCAGTAGTAAAACACAGCCGTGCATTTGTAATTCAGTTGTTCAGCTGAATAGCAATAGCTATCATAGAAACAAAGAAACAATGGACATACTTGGAAAGGATAATAACTGAAGTCTATTGAACCTTGTGCATTAACTGGTAAAGTTATTTGGGAAGCTTTAATAATTTGACTCTGGTGCGGGGTGCAACTGGTTTTTGATCCTTGGTGCTTCATTTGAGTGGAAGTTAGTTGTACCTAGAAGTAAATAATTTAACGCAATGAATTATTGATGTATAAGAGACGAGGACAATCATTTGAAATATCATAGTCTCAGTCGTATTACCTGTTCCTCATGTACGATGAATGGAACCAAATATAATTGTGTAGCACTGCCATATTCAAGACAAAATTCTTCACTCATCCCTCCACTGTCAGGATTGCTTGAAATGAAAGGCGTATCCAATGCAAGCATGCTTCCAACACTGAAGATTGAGCAAAAAAAAAATGTGAGACAAGTTCAAGTACAAAGCTAAATAAATTTAGGCTAAATGGAACAGTAGACCTGAAAAGATTGGCTAAGACAACTTGCTCGCCCCATAAAAAAAAATTTATCTTAACACCATCGTTATCCATGAGAGTAATCTGTTTTCTCTGTAAGCTTCCAAGAGCTCCCTGAACTTGTAATGAGCCAACGGACTCGATCCTAGAACAAGAAACTAATTAGTGCGCTAAATTGGAAAATGAGTGCAAAAATGCACATGGTTCTTGTAACTAGAGTCTACTGGTACATCGAGTTCACAAACAAATTGAAGAAAATAATGATACTACGAAATTCTAGCCTGAAATAGAATGACAACTAGACACTGATCTTCCTATATCAAATATATTTTTAAATATACAAATGTAAAGAAAAAAATACAAGAAACATTGCCTACACAAGACAGGAGAAGAAAAAAAAGAATCAGCAAACTTCTGCCTACGTGTGCATCAACCTCACGCACCAAATCACCTGAACCCCTTCCGTAGGGGAAAGAAATTTGCTAAACAATGAAGCAAGCACATAATACAATGATATGCATCAGGGAACAGTAAAATTACGTGCAATATGAACTTGACTACATCATGAGTATGTCAAAGCTACCACATGGACGATTCAAGAGTGTAATCAACAACTCATGCATGTTATCTAAGAACATATTTGACAAATGTCTCCAAAAAGCAAAAGGATTATTGTGAAAACCATCTTGGAGGATATGGACCTAAAAAAACTACCAAGTTTTTTAATAAAGTTCCATCTAGGAAAAAATAAAACCCAGACAACCTGAAACATAACACTTAGAAATTTTGAAGTTGGCAGGAAAAATGAATTTATCATAATGCACGACTGAACATAAAGGGTTTAGGTCAACTATGGTGTCCTAACAATATGAAAGGCGATAAACCTACGTATACACCAGTCATAATTTTTGAAAATGAATAGTTCGATTAAATGAAGCTCAATTAAACTCAAAATTTCAATATCATTAGGGTAATGTTATGAGAATGAACCCACAAAATTTATGCCCAACTTAGAAGACCCTCAAACAACAGGACAGCCTAAAGTCAAAAGTTTGGAAACCCAACCACTAGGACAAATAAAATCTAAATGAGCTCAAATTTCGTATGATTATAGAACAAATTCCTATGAATAGATGCATAACATTTCAATTGAAAATAAACCCAAATAACCACTCAAAATGCAGCTTGGTAAATTTGTTAAGCTGACTTAAAATCAGCCACCTAGAACAAACCATGCACAAATCAAATAGTCTGATGAAAGAGTAAAAAAAGGTTTGATTTATGGAAAATAGGATCTATGACTTTACACAAAACAAACAGTCCAGCATGACAATTTTGGTCTAATCATGCAAGAAATGTGGATATGTGTTTCAATTTTAGACAGCCCATAAAGCTGAATTTGTGGATCATAATTTAGATTAAAGTTCATAAGCAGGCATTTTAACATAAAAACATGCTAGATGCAATGGAACAATGTTCACAAACATTCAATTTACCTTCAAAAAGAATAAGCGAGAAGAATGAGATAATTCCAAGTCCTATTTTCACAAAAGAACCATTTAGGATACCAAAAGTATTATGGAGTAATTATGTAATCCTTGAAGCCCTGTGGAAAATGTAAGCCTAAATACTGCCATAACTTGACTAGATAAATTTATGCACTAGATAAATTTGCATGAATAAATTTCTTTTTTGGAAGACAAAAATATACCATTTTAAAATCAAACAAATTAAGACAAATATTTTCAACTACATTTTTTAAACTTCAAATTGACATTATTTCAAAGGCTAGGGAAGTAAATGCTCATGGAATATCTTAAGAAGATAGGAAAAAAGGTGACAAGAAGAAAATTAAGGGAAGAACTCCATCCTAAGGGTCAAGCCAAGGTTGGGGAGAGATTAGGCTATGTTCTAAAGGCGTAATGATGAGGCCATGAGAGGTATTGGATAAGGGTGTTAGCCAATTTTTGGCAATTAGGAGATTTTAGAGAGATGATCGAGGTTTAAGGCTGTGGCTTAAATTTAGATGGAAAAAGAGAGATATATTGATTGAATGAAGAATAATGTAAGAGGATGGTTTAGACTAATAAGGGTGGAAACCAAGGTTTTGAGAGAAAAGAATTGTAAAGAAAGGTGGCTAGGCTAGGTTCAAATATAGAAAGAGAAATCAGATGGTTGAACAAAGAGGTGCGACATAGGTTAGGGTCGACAAGTGTGGGGTGTTCCTGGTTTGGAACTAAGGTTAGGATAGGGTTGGATGACAATGAGGTGTCAATTAGAAAGGAAAAGAGAAGAAGAGGGTTTGGTTTGGGCCTTACTCATGAGATTGAGAGAAGAGAGACAAAGAAAGGCTGCTTATGCCCTCTTAACAGAGAAATGTGGGACACCCATTTCATATTTTAGCCACAAATACACAAAAACAAAACAAAACAATAATTTAACTATCAAAAATCAATCAATTATCTATTCAATATAAGCATAAATAAATTTCACAATCCCTAACCATCTCTATAAAATAACTCTACAAAATAATAAGTTATACAAAAGATAAGTAAACGATAAACAAATTAATCTTAATCTTAAACCAAAATGAATTTGAAATAAAAATACTAATCCAAATCCTAAACACCTAGATTTAAAGTAAAAACTAAAAGATATATTCCAATTATTATGATCTATTTGAATTTGAATATAAACATAAGTCTCCAAAAAACGTGGTGCCACCTCTCCTTGATTCCACAAAAAGTAGCATTTGGCTTCATCTAAGATAACATTTGAAAGTTGTAACAGGTTTAAAAAATAATCTACTGAGAACCCATGACTTGTTAACCCAATAAGCAAATTTTGAATTTGTTCATCTCTTTTTGTGAGCTTGCTAGTGTTGTCCAAAGTCTAAGGTTGACTTGACTTTGATGCAATACTAGCTCATTTGCATGTGACTCTTGCCTACATCAATTCCATCCCATCAATAATAACTCTAAGGTTAAAGTTCAAATAAACATGTTATAGCTCTTGTAACAATTTCTCCATGTTGTCCTCTATCAACTGAGTGTCCTCTAATGGTAATTGAATCTTTCAATGAATCAAAAACCTAAGACATACATCACAATGTGTAGAAAATTTATCATTTATGATACCATCTACTTCAAAAAATTTTAGAATAAAAGATATAAACAAATCATTTATATTAAAGACATTAATGATAAACAAGTTCAGTTACAATTCAAGACCATATATGATTATTCGGTTTTCTAATTATATTAAAAGGACCACCAGATCTTGTTTGTAACATTTTACAATTTGAAATAGCAAATCTCTTAGAAAATACGCATTAATAAATAGTTTTTCTCTTTAAACCTTGTAAAGTTTTTTTGTTCATTACTTCATCAGATTTCAAATTGCTTTACTTTTTCATAAATAGCATGAAAGTCAAAAAACAAATGATAGAACATCCATCAAATCAATTGACATTTTGGGATTTTAACGATATACTATTTCAAATGATAATAAAATTGTAGTATTAAAATTTGTGTTATTAGACACAATTTTTGTTGTAGGTACAAGTAAGTTACAATTTTCTCTACTTTTTTTCAAATAAATATTTTAATAAATTTTCAATTGTTCTACTAACTACTTCAATTTGTCCACCAAAAATATGATATGAATTCACTAACTCTATCTAATACTATAGTGTTTGACAACCTATGCAATCTAACTACTACACAAAATAATTTTGCTAATAAGAAGCATCATTAATTATTTAACATGGAATAAAGAGTATCATCATTGAAAATCTATTTATGAGAATAACCATTTTAACATTGTGCCTAGAAATGCAAAAAGACTTCTCACAAAACTCACAAAAAATCTTCACAATATCAATTTGGAATCAGCAAAGGCATATTTTTTTAGATTTCTACTTAATGTTCTCTACAAGTTTATGGATATAAGCCTCTAAAAGAATATGTTTCATATCTTTCTTTATTATAGTCAATAAAATCTAGACATTAATAGAGCAATTGTTTTATCTCATCGTATGTACCATGTTATTTCTCTAGAATATAATTCAATGATAAAAAATCTCTTAAAGAGATCCTCAAAATGCATAATACATTTTTTCAAATAGAAACCATCAACTATGTGAAAAGAACTATGTAAGAATATGAACTTGTCCTTTAAATCATTATATATGATATAAAGTTAGAACAAAAATGATAAATCTCCTTAAGGATTATGTAAGATTGTCCACTTACCAAATTTTTATGGTTCTTTGAAGTGGCAATGTGACAAAAACACTTGTCCATTTTTAACAAAATTTTGTTTTTTTTTTTTTTCAAAATTTTATTTTCAACATATTTTATAAATTATATTATTTCAGAGGTTTTCTCGCTGTCCCTCTCAACAAAAAATTTGAAACAACTCAGCACAGGTTCAAGCCAAATTCCACTTTGAATAAGCTATTAATAGTGGGTTTTCAATGGAAGCTTTCAAATTGTTATATTGTAATATATTGCCTTATATGCAAGGGAAATGATAGCCACATAAATCCAATTTTGTAGAAAAGTTCTCTCTTTAGAAGAACTTGCATTCATACAATTAAGTTTGGAGTTGATTTGACAATATGAATTGTCATCTTTGATAAATAGCAGGAGTGAACAAAGGTACACACAGCTGAAGAAAACATCTTCAAATTATGATATGTATGGAATTTTTTCCCCCATAATTTTAAAGTGAGAAAAAATACAACGTTGTAACAAAAATATGTATAATTATTAAAAATATAAAACAACTTGCCTTGCAAAAAATGAATATACAGAACCATTTTTAACTGCATCTTGTGATATTGTGGAGAAAGAATCTGTACAAAACTGTGCACCCAATAGCATTGCATCTTCATCTTGCTCCTGCAAAATTAAAGCTAAATAATCATAATAATTTAGTTCATAAAAAATTTTAAGAAATAAACTTTATATTTTTCAATTATTCATCAAAAAGCAGCTGATATTCTGATTATTACAAAGGGCAAACATTTAAACCCTTATAATCATCTTTATGACATATAGAGAAATGAGAAGCAACTCTTTCTGGCTTTGGGTAACTAGTACATTGATACACCTCATGTATGACCATTTTAAGTGTGATTGTAATATCTCAAAAAGCTCATGTAATTATTTTAAATATGATTGATTAATTTCGAATGTAATATGTGATATTATTTTTTATGAAAATGTGTAGTCCTAATTATTATAAATGAACTGATTTCAGCATACATTCTCATATTTTCCACACCCCTCGTGCCATTTACTATCTTTTATTCTTTAAGTTGAGTCATAGTTGGTTCATTGGACTGTACTTGTTAATCCTTATTGGCCACAAATAAAAGGCTAAAGAAAAAAGTTAAACCAAGCCTATGCTATGTTCCATGAGGAAAATGTAAAAACAAACCCAAAAATAAAAGGCTAAAGAAAAAAGAACTAAAATCAAAGAACTTTTTAAAAGAATTTTTAAGACAAGCTTTTTAAAGACACATTGATTAGAAGACTTCTATGAGAAAATCTTCAAACTAAAACTTTATAAGAACATAGTGTAGGCTTATGATCATACTATCAATTTTTAACTTCATAAATTCCTATCGATCTTAATACATTTTATCATGTCATGTTAAACAAATTTGTAGACTATAACATTGACAAATTTGTTGTCACTATACCATTTTATGGATCCAAATATTGAGATGTCTAAATTCTTTAGACATCTTTTTATCCAGATCAATTCAAGGATTCTTTGAATGATAACTTGATATCTTGGTTTAGCATTGATTCTTGCAACTATGCTTCACTTATTTTGCAAGTAATCACATTATCCCATAGTTTTGTGCGATAGCCTATAAATTACTCTGTATCTTCTATATAACTAGCCCAATCTATATCTACAAAAACATCCACTTTATTGTTCTGTCTTCATAAACAACAAAACTCTCCCTCTCGACATATATTTAAGTATCAAAGGATCTAATAAATGACCTCCATGTATCTTTTGGTGGGTATATGCATAAGCTAATTCGTTAAACTTACATTATATGAAATATCAAGTTAAATGAGACATAACTAGAAAATTTACCAATGAAACATTGATGTATCTCTTGGTTAACTAGTGCATCATCCATTGTAATTTTCTATTTCTAATTTCACTCAAAAAGTGTGAATGTCAATCTACAACCTAACATTTCTATTTCCTTGAGAAGATCTATGGTTGATTTTTTTGAGATGTGAAAATGCCTTATTTGCTCCTAATGAGTTCCATTCCAAGAAAATATCGAAGCTTCCTCACATGCTTCACCCTAAATTTCAAATTAAAAAGTAATTTTATTTTAGATGATAAATCTCAATGATATCATTACTTGTGTTAATGAAGTCATCAAGATTGTCTTCTGGCCAACCTCGATCTACTTGAAAACACAATGTTGTCAGCTTTGCCTTGTCTATAGCCAAACTACTTTATGGTTGTGCAAAATTGAATAAACCATATTTGTGGAAATTTCATAAGCCTACAGAAAGATTTGTCCAACCAACATATAGCCTTTTGTTTTTCTAAACATTCAAAATCAAGAAAAAACTTCATAATACTTCTTCCTTGAGATTACCATCCAAGAAAGTAGTAGAGACAGAACGGATGCAATTCCCAATCTAGGCTTGTCGCTAGAGAAAAAAGAATTTGAATATATTTCAACTTGGCAAATAGGGTGAAAATCTTCTCGTAATTAAAACCATACGTCATGTTGGATCCCTAAGCTATTAATTGAGCCTGGAACTTTCGATCTTCCTTCTATTCCCATCTTCAAAGTGAAAATCTATTTGTATTACGAATTCATTTCAAAAACCTTTGATTTGCATTATCCATCAAGGCATACACTTTGACATAATTAATGCTATCCACTTTTGATTCTTTTGGATTTCATTAATGCCTCAAGGGATGTCCACAACAATTTGAATCACAAAGGATTAAAATCCTTGAGGTAGACTAGGATAAGATAAATGATTTGAAATTGAACATTGAGTATAAGATCTTAACCATTTCTAGGACTAATGGGAATATCCAAATCATTTATTCGAATAACACCCTTCTATATATCTTAGGAAATTTGGTTATGTATCAATAACTCTTAATCTTCTTAAGTAAACTTTAACATCCCTCTAATTGTTAGTTCGTACAAATCATCCTCGTTAACCTTGTTTAACCTATTGGCTTGGCTTGTTGACTATTTTTGTGATGATGGTAGAGATAAAAAATATCCTAATAGAGTGAAAAATGAATTTCATAAGTCCCAATAGTTTTTTATACTTACATTCTCTCTTACAAGAGAAGCTTTGAAGTGTACCATGATTAAGTCTTGAAGAAAGTGACATCCAGAGAGAATTATTTTGAGGTGGAGCAATAACATTGATAATCTTTATGAGTAAGAAAAAAACTATTAAACACACATTTAAAGGGGAAAAAGTTTTCCATGGCTAGGCCTTGTACTATGAACAAAACATAGAGCAACAAAATATTTGTAGAAGTATTTGAATTAATAATTGAAACACATTTTTGACTATTATTTTGTGAAATTGTTTGAATTTGGATGCAATTTTAGATTTTTCCTTAAAAAGATATAGTCATCATCCATGTGTATGGTCATTTAAGCTAATAAACCAACATGTTCTTATTATTGAACAGACTTGAGCAGATCCTCATAATACGCTCTGAATTACGTGAAAAGGATGAGAAGATTGATGAGCGTGAGCAAGATAATATTTCCTTGAATGTTTTGCAATGATACAAGATTCAAATTAGTAAAGATTTTTGTTGACAAATAAGTTTGGGTATCATTGGAGAATTATTTTTTAAAGAAATTAAAAAATAAATCATTTGAGATGTTGTTGGCTTCAGGGAGAACCAATGATGTAGCATAAACAGTTTCACTCTCTAGCATATGCGACTTAAGAGTTTTGTTATATTATTTAGTAAATCATATTGTTATTAATTGAATTTAAACTATGATTAGTATTTTATTATTTTGGATTTCAAAACTTTGGATTTTAGTACTGGCAGCATGTACTTGTCATTTTGAATAAATAAAATTCTTGCTTCTATTGTTAATCTTGATTTTTTATATAATTTGTTTTCTTTTATAACACAAAGCCACGCAATTTGATTTTAATTCCTGACATATGTCGTGTGCTTAAGGTTAAGTCTTCCCTCATCATATCCAACTTCTCGGAGTGTATTGTTTTAAAAATCTAAGGTTTGACAAAATCTCCTTTGTATGGTTCATCCTCTAGCAATGTTCACACCAAGTCTTACAATTTTTCGTCTTCTAATTTTGCAAGGACCCAATGTTGAGGTCTAATGTGTGTCATCGCTAATGGAGTTCAATACAAAATTGTGCTTCATCATATTTCAACTTTCTTCATATTTAGGTTCTACAAATACTTCACAACTTGATGGCACCAAACATTCGTTCACTCACCTTGCTTAATTCTTCATTCAAGCCTTGGAAAAAGTCAAAACAACCATTCTCTAGCACATTTTTGTGTCCCATCTTTCGAGCACTTCCATTAGATTGTATAAAACAAATCCATATCTTGTTAGAGTTCCATCAAAGTGTTGAAGTACTCAATTGGAAAACTAAGCCCCTTGCTATGTCTCATGAATAATGGAATGACTTTTAAAACATTGATGTCTTTTCAAAATACTAAGACATACATTGAAGTAATGTCAAGTCATGAACAGTTTTGTAAAACAAGTACTACCAATAGTAGGTTTCATTGAATCTGTCAACCATGGCATTGTGATCGAATCTATCAACCATGGCATAGTGATCGAATCTATCAACCATGGTATAGAGATCGAATCCATTCTAGAATTGATATCACCAATATTTGATGGAGAAATCTCACCCACCTTACCCTTGTCATGAAAAATAAGAGAAAAAAAATGAAAACCATTCATGGAAGTTCAATTCATGCAATTCATAACAAGTGATTTGTAGTGAATGGTTCAACTCTACAAGAATAAGTGTTGATGATAAGTAAATGTGATGTCTCCATAAGAGGGTGTGAATTGTGAAAATAGTACATTCAAACTGAACAAATAAATCAATAAAAGACTTTTCTATTTCTTAATAACTCTTGTAATTCAACTTTTAAAAACTCTTGTTATTCATTTAAAACATTTGTGGGATATACAATAAAGAAAATACACAATGATTTTTAGACAATTTAATACAATACTAGATCTATATCTACCATAACAAAAAAGAACTAGCCATGTCCTCAAAAAGTGTATTTCTCAAAAACAAGTAGACAAAACCTCACCAGAACCAAAAGACCTTACAAACACTGAACAAGAAGACCATACAACGCCGGCTCAAAAGAGCCTACAAAATTAAACCAAAAGATTCTACAAATTATTGGGCTAGAATAGCCTATAACAATGACTAACAGATCAATAAAAAATCAAATATAAAGTCACAACAATTTAGATATGCAATTTAGTTCGATGTTCCCACCAAAAAAGTGACACAAAAATAACTTAGAAATGATATGCAACTTTACTCAATGCGAAAATGAAAAAAAAAACTTTGAAAGATGAGAAAGCATTTAGTGATGCAACCTTAATTTTCCTTCCAGGTTTGACATGCTTTTTAAGTAAAACTTCTTCTTAAAGATGTGTCAACTAACCTACTCTCCATGTTTAGACCACTTAATATATGTATTACAAAGTACTCTAGCAACTTCAAACATTCTCCAATAACTATAAAATTTCATGAAATTATGTCAAACTAGTTATTCAAATTTCCTATACTGATCATAATGTCCGATCTAAGGATTATATAACACAATATATTCAAATGAATCGATCACTTGACCCATCAAACTTGTTCGATTATACCAAATTACTACTAACATATGATCATACTTGTGCAATGAGACCGTCATACATCTACAAAACACATAAATCTTTACCATCTTCAAATTCAACTTACATCTCTCAGGTTTTATAAGGATCAGATAGGATGATTATCAAAATCATACTTGTACACAATCTATAGCAACTAATACCCTCTCAATTATCATAGGATCTTACAACTATGATTAGAAAAATCATATTGTACGAAACTTTTCAATTCCAACAACTCTCTATATCAAACTTTCATTTGTCCATAGGCTCATACAACTATGATTAGAAAAATCATATTATATGAAACTTTACAATTCCCACAATTGTCTAAGTCAAAAACTTTCATCTCTCTGTTAAATGCGATCGCACATGTATGATATAAGAAATTGTATGGTACAATAAAACAAACACCCCTAATCAGACATAAATCGTTCAATCCGAATACATGTCTAATGATACATATGAATGAGTCATACTTGTACAATACGAATATCGATTAGAACAACTTTGTCTTACATAATTCACATTCTTTCAAATTTCAACTTGATTAAATTTTGGTAAATGATGCAAACTATAAATTTTGTTATATTATAAGTCATATTTATAAATTAAGAGACTTAGATGAAATACATATCTTAAAAATTCCTACGTGAGCAAAATGGTTTTTAAAACTTCAATCACTCACACTTAGATCTTACTAAATCTTAGTGCTTCAAGTAAATTATTATAAGATTTGTATCCTAATGCCAAACAAAATAACTCCAAAATTATCTTATTTGCTCAAACATTTTGTTAATGTTGGTGTTAATTATATTTAATACCAAAATACCACTAATAATCTCTTAAGTCGAGACATAACTCTTCAATCAATTCATCTATTGAATCTTGAGATGCATTATCTAAAATATTTTAAGAAAACATAAGTAAAACAATTAGATGGTTTTGTTATTATCAAACAAATTATACATAAACAAGGATTAAATAATTAGTGAAAATCAATGACAAATAGGAAGATTTGTCCATCAAAGATGCCATTTAAATAACATTAGTTATTTCTGATCAAAAGTGATGCGAATATTATCAGGTGATCTATCGTAGGTTCATTCATTAATCCAAGTCAAGGGAAGCTATGTGAATTGTCACATAAACAGAGCAGTGCACATAAGATGACACAACATGTGTGTGGCAGCACGCAAAAAACTCGCCCAAGGCAATGCTCAAGGAGCTGTGGCACGTGAGGCACATAGCATCGCACGTTCAACACCTTCCACTAGATGAGTAATTTTCGCAACTGTAGTATATGGAGCACACGCAAATGCAACAACCAAATGAGAATCTTAATTCATGTAATACAAAGAATAAACAAATCAACTTTATTATTATAAAAAAATATTACTATAACAAAATATTATATCCAAACTTTTACACAAATGAAGAATAAAAGTGGAGCAAAGAATTCTAGATTCTTAGCAAAAAACACTTTTTCAATTTATTCTAGTTTCTTTGTTATTTTATAATTAGTTTCACAGCTATAACTTTGAATCAGGGTCACTTATTGAGAGCTTAGAACAAAACACATTATTGACACATTAGAATATAAGTGAAATCAAACATGCAATAACTAGAGAAATAGATTAAAACCAATCACAAAAGTTTGATCCACTCAATTTGTATTAGATGATTTACAACAAATGGTTCAACCCTACAACAATAAGCAATAAACATCAATGACATATAGGAAGATTTGTCCATCGAAGATGCCATCTAAAAAGGATTGGTCATTTATAATCAGAGGTGATGCTCATCGAAGTGAAATCAAATGCACAATGATGACCACTACGAAATCAAGAAGACAACACCTAGAGCTTATAGAAAAGTCTTGTGGACAAGCTTAAGACTTTGATATTAGAAAACAAGAGTTTTTTTGTGGAAGAATCTATGATAATCTTATTAAAAACCCATCAATTATCATATATACTAAGCATTTTAAAACAAGTAAAGAAATCTTATTAAGTTATATTTAGAATGTAACAGACTAACCTTGTACAAAAAAGGAATAAAAATAAGAATAAAAAGTCTTTTGATTATGGGATACTTAAAGAATCAACAAAATTAATTCCATATCTCTTTCATCATGGATCTTCCCAAAATAAGCAACACTAATTCCATATTTCTTTATCTATGGGATTAAAGGGATTCTTACAAGAAAAATAAATAAAAACTGTGTATAAATCAAGAGAAAATATTACAAATACTATCAGATTGGATGATTTATTTATTGGATGCATGTAATTTTACTCCATTCACTTGACAAAGCATGATGATAATGCCACTCTTTTTGAGTTTTCTTTTCTTTGAACCATCTGATCATATCAATCAAACCAACAAATATCCCTGAATGCTTCAATTAGTTTGACGGCCATTCCATACGGTGCCAATAGAGCATGGATTTGTTTGGGCCTTAGCTTCATTTGAATGGATTGATCTTTAGACAATCTAGCTTTTTATTTTGATAGGACGATTGCTCAACACTATTAGAGTGTCACATATCGTATGTCTACAAGATGCAGTCCAATTTTCCTGCTCAGGTAAACCACGCCAAGTTCATCTTCTTCATAGCTTCAAGCAATGGAAATTGGTCAATGTACATAATTTTTTTCTAGAAAAAAAAAATATTCAAACTTGAATTATATGTTTTTCATTTATTGACAACAACCTATAATCAATAACATGCTTCTATTGTATGTCAAAATATATTATGAAAGCACAAAATCAAGTACAGGTTAGGTTTCGGTAAACTGACAGATTATGCTTGACCTATTTGGAAGCAAAACCCAATTTACCTTTCCGTTCTTATACTAAAATCCGATCAACATCGAGGCCAACCATAGTAAATGCAAATAATATTACAATCTATTAGAAGATAAACAATAAACATTAACATGATATGAAAGTGCATTAAAGCAGCTTTTGTTAAAGATTAATCTGCGGATGAGGCAAAATATAGCAAATTCGAAGTGTGGGGATCCTAACCCAATTAATTGAATTTTTTTATCATACACATACGGATTTAAATTCTATACAATTCATTGGATCAGGTTATAAGAAAAAACATAAAAATTTTCATCCCAAATCAGCTTTTCTCATAAGAATTGATGAGTGCTCTAAAATAAAGTAAAGCTCGGTCACGTCAACCTTGTATTAATAAAAAAAGATTAGAATATCTTTGCCAAACTTAATTGCGTTTGCAAATCATTAACAATATTCACAAACCATAACAATGAAAGAGTACAGTTCATGAGAGTTGGAAATCACCATGCGGTTTTGGTTTGAGATATTTTGTCCTAGCAAGGAATTACATATTTTTCCTTTTGCAAGGGACCATATGACAATTCAGCGCCAACACACAGCATTTAGCAGAGCAACCTAACAACAATCTAAATCTCTACTTCAGCAAAGTAAACTTTCAGAAAATGCTTAGAATATCAGAAAATCTAAGGCATCCAAAAATACAAAACAGTAAAATTTTTCCACATTTCACATAGCACACCATAAGACCTGTCAAAAATAGTCGTCCAAACCAATTTCAACTGGCAAAAACCAGGACGATAACTTATGTTTGACAAGCAAATGACACATATTTCAGTATGTTTGACAGGACAAAGCAAAATGCAGCTAAATAAGTTACCTCGTCCAACAAAATAACCAAATATTCTGTCAGCAAAAGACGGTGATGACCAGATACTCCCATAGCTGGTCGAAGACAGCACCCTGTAAGTAGGATCTCACGACCTTTCCTTAAAATCCCATTATCCAGACCAACTAAATGATAGTACCTGTGGTGTTGATTTCAATGTAAAAAAAGAAACTAAATTGGTCATGTAAAATGTTGAACAATTAGTTACTGGTTAAGTTAAAAACAACAAAAAGTTACCAGCAAAAAAATTTCAGAGATTACTGTTAGCAAATAGTTGCCAACTAGCAATGTTTCAGCCATTTGTGTTTCTAACCATAGTTTCAACGAAGAAAGTTACTTGAACAAATGAATTTTTTTGGGAGGTTGTGATAGGTTAGATTGGTGGATGTGGGGAAATAATGAATGATATTTTCATTGCTTCAACGACAGAGTTAATGATCCTTCAAATATGATAAAAGAACAAAACATTAAGATATAACAAGTAAATCCCAGAATAAAGATTCCACAAGGCAGAAGAATAAAATAATATGCTAAAAGTTGAAAAGCTGATTATAAACAAAATTTGAAGGTTAAAATTAAACCACAAAAATAGTCAAAGCGAGATTTAATTAGTAAAAAGTTTTAGTAAAAACAGTTAATCATTTCTTATGACAAGCACAAAAGACTGATTTTATTCAATAATACTATGAAAACATTTAAATAATAATTATCAACATTCTAATTAAATCATTTCTTGAAGCTTAACTTTTTAAACTTAAATATGATGAGTTCATATATAGTGATGGATTAACTTCAACTTGATTTAATATTTAGTGATAGATTGCCAAGCTAAACCACCAAGATAGTGCTATCAAAACACACATTTGATGATAACCGGCTCCTATAAAATTTAAATCCCACTTTTGACTTGCCATCTGTGCATTGAAACTTCATCGGTAGGTAAAATTTGATCAACGAGAAGATCAGATTTTGAAAACTTTTAGCTGCAGGCAGCTGGACATTTAACCACCAGGGTAAGTTCTGAGGACGTCAAACTGGTCTCAAGAAACCTGATAATTCAACACATTCGAAACGTAACGAAGCATAAATTGTCTAATTTCAAACCCAGACTAGTTCATGATCTTAATCACCAATTCTCTTAATTGAACCATCATTCTGATGTATGATTACTGCAAAGACAACAAAGAAGAATAATTTGCAAGGCTATTCCAATAAGGATGATAAGAGGAAATATTACTCTGAGACATTATAGATTGTTTCTAAGTAAGCTTAGTCCTTACCTCTCTGGCAACATGCACATGACTCACATGTAACCATTCAAAAGGCCAACAAATAAAAGAGGAAAATGCTAAACAGTTAATGGTAATCAAAAGAAAGTATTCATAAAGTAGCAAAAATAACAAAAAGGTTTGTGAAACAAAAATTGAAGAAAAGCACATAAAGAGTTGCCTTAAATGATTTAGACATAATCAGCATAGATTGCTTAATACTCTGTAAATGTTCCTAGATCTTTTCATTATACTATATTTAAACTAATATAAACATAAAGGTTGTTGCTTTTATCAACCCCATAGAAAAATTAGAAAAAAGAAGTATGGTTGCGAAACATTATGAACTAGTCAAGTTTACTGTGAATTAAGCATATCTTTTGGGATACAAAATCATGCAACCGCTTCATACAAGTAGAGATTCAAAAATACTGTGATAGCCAAGAGTTGTCATTCAATTGACATTGGCCTTATCCTTAAATGAAGAGGTATAAAATTCAAATTTTAGCTTAGTCTAAAAAAATATATAAATAGCATTGTGTACCAGAACAAGACATACAGCCTATGAATGTTGATTATGTCTAATCATTTAAATGTAAAAACATAAACATATTTCATGGTAAATAAAATTCAATGAATATTTCAAAGACAAAGGCACTTAAGGTTTAATAAGTATGGGTTCATTAGTGAAGTAAAAATTATTTGTTCCTTTACCTGCGGTGCAAATATAGATCAATTGTACATGAGCTCCACATGTCCCCTAAGCTGAGCACGTGTATGTTTGTGCCTGGTAATATTTGTACCTATTTGTCAGATATGCAAGTCAAATAACAAATTTAGATTACTAGCATTAATGGTTCAAATTGAAATATTATACATCAAAAAAGAAATGTCATTTACTCTTATATAAACAAAAGAAAATACAAGATTACGAGTCTTTTACACGCCTAAGAACTTCCAATAACTTATGGCATTGATGCAAGGCATACTTACAGCTTTTATATATTGGAAGGCCCATGAGCATGAATTAAAAAAAGTATTGATCTCCACCCTATAATACAAGAGCTTAGAAGTATTTTACTAGCTGTTTGAAAATTGTACTAAATACCATCAAAGTTATTCCACTACCAAATTTTTAGCATGAATGCCTTCAAGATTCTTCCAGCGATTATCAACATAATGTATGTATTCCAGAAATTGTACAAAAAAAATATAAACAATTAAAGATTGATGAAGATATAGCAATACTATGTAGGATATATTATATTTAATATCTTCAAATAATGGTGTGACTTTAGATAATGACAATTCATACAACTATATTTGAAAAGATTTTGATTATACCAACCACACGTTTAAAACTTCAATTTTGGTCAAATCACCTAAATAATTTGCAAAGGAAAAATTAGTAAATAACTATAAAACCATAAAGAATATAATAATTACCATAAGAATATTTGTTGCACAACACATAATCACTAGCAAAAAAGGTTATTGCTAAATCACTCTTCCCATTGGCCACATCAACTATTATCTCTTAAATATATGAAATGCAAATAAGTAAAAATAAATAAGGAAATTTTATTCCAACTTAAGGTTGAAAGTGCAAGTGATACTAAAAAAAATTATCGATACTTCTCAACATAATGCAAGCATAAGGATAATTATATTGTTATGTTATCCTAAAAAACTATGTTCAGACTTCGCAAATATTTGAGTTAATATAACATCCTCAATTTCATAATATAATAAAACTGAATTAATATTTCAAATTTTACTTTCATACTAATCATTTTGTAAAACATATAAAAAATAACTGAAAAATAAAGTATTCTAAAATGTAAATAATAAGTAAATAATTAGATAGAACTTTCAAGAAGAGTCTTAAAAATATTGGTTTGATCTCAATTAAAATCCACTCTAATATTATAACTAAAAACAATTATTTAAGTAATGCAATATAATATATATAAACAACCATAAATTTAAATGCCAACTTCCCTACAAAGTGTAGAAGCACGACTCAACTCTTCCCTTCCTCGTGATCGCGTCAGCCATTACTCGCACAAGAAATCCATAACTCTAATTCCTCGCCTTAGACACTCTATAGTTGATCGCTTGCCAATTTCCAGCGAGATTAAGGAAGGCCTCAAGCTTGTCGTGGGAAGCATTGATGGCAAAATTCGAAAAGATCTAACGACTCCAATGTCATGGCATCAAAATATGTTTGTGGCGACAACATCCAGACAGTTGCAATGATTTTTGGTCAACATAGGGATCCAAGTGACAACGGCTTAAGCTGACTTCAACTCTCTCCTTCATTAAGTCTCATTGTGTGGTATCGCAAATGTGCAAGGGCATCAGAAATGAGGCATTTGAAGTCTCTGTTGTGTTTTGACAATAAAGTGAGAAAAAAAGGAGCCAATGGAAAGAGGGGTTCCAAGGAGAGATAAAGAGTGGATCTAAGATAAGAATAAGTGCAACACAAAAATCAAGGAGAGAGAAAACAAAGAAAAAAGGCAAATCAAACTTTATTCCATTAATATGAAGATTTTTATAAGTTTTTTTAAAGCATTCTTTGCATGTTAAGGTTTAGAGTTCATAAGAGTATAGAACTCAAATTTTTAATAATAAAACATGTCAAGTATTACAATAGATTTATGATGTATGCCGAATATATGATTGCAAAAAAAAAAGGAAACTAAATTATAAACTCTTTTAACATTAAGGTAAGCTTTTGACACGTTTATACGTGCAACTAACACGTTTATACGCACATGAATGATGTATTGATGATTTACAAATATGGACTTGTGCAGGCTTCTTAGCACATTTAAATGGATATGCATTTGATGTTATGATGTACTACTATGTGTCAAACTGATTTAGAAGTATATGATGCTATCGAACTACATTTTTTTCATATATTATACATGTATTTCTTATATTACATGATAAAGTTGATATGTATGCTAACTATTGAGTATATAAATGGTAGCATATGGCTGAACATTTGTATGAAAATATATATTTTGTTATATGTTGACAAGATACACATATAAACATGAGATCTAAGTATAAATGATAAGTTTTCCTAAAATACCCTTTGCATGTTAAGATTTAAAGTTCATAAGAGTATAGAACTCGAATTTGTAATCATAAAAGATATTAAATATTACAATAAACATATAAAGCTAAATTCATGATGAAATTATAATGTATGTCTAATATATGATTGCAAGAAAAAAAGGGAAATAAATTTCAAACTCTTTTGACATTGAGAGAGGCTTCTAACATGTTTATATGCACATGATTGGTGTATTAATGATTTACAATAATGGTCTTGTAAAGGCATCTTAGCACAATTATATGTGCATGTATTTGATGTTATGACATAATACTATGTATCAACATGATTTGGATGTATATTATGCTATCAAACTACATTTGTTTTGTATGTTGTACATGTATTTCTTGTATTACATGTTAAACATGATGTTTATGTTAACTATTAAGCAAATAAATAGTAGCATGTGACTAAACATTTGCATGAAAATATGTTTTGCTATATATTGATCAGATACATGGATAAACATGAGATATATAAGTAAAGAAAAAAGAAAAAGGGACTAGTCTATAAGGAATTTAGGAAACCCTATAGAACGCTAATGACATAATCCATATAGGGTTTAAAAATCATGTGGGATAGAAATGTCATATCCGTATGAAGAGTTGAGAACTTCCCTTAGGATGAAATGATGGTCTGGTCCATTGGTGGGCCAAGAACACCCCTAAGATAGAAAATGGTATATCCATAGGAGTTGAGCATGCCTCATGGGATATAAAAATAGTCTATCCAAAGGAGGTGTTGAGTTAAACTCCGTGTTACAAGAGAAGTAGCATGCTAATTTGAAAAACAAATGAGAAATCTTGTTAAAAATATCAATTAAATAAAAAAAGAGAGAAACGTTAAGCAAAATGTACATGAGAAGAAGAAATATATTAAGAATAAAAAGAATAAAGAGAATTAGAAGAATAATAGAATAAGAGAGAATAAAAAAAAGAAAGAATTTGGAAATGAATAAGTACAAGAATAACAAGAAGAAGAATAAGAATAAAAAATAAGAAAATTAAGAAGAATACCAATAAAAATAAGACTAATAAGAATGTATATATGCTTATTTGCTATTACATGAACAAATTATTATATTCTAATCATGACCTTGCATATGACATAATTAAGATGTTATTTTGTTTTATACTTTATTAACATTGTATTATTTCACCTGCTAAGTCTATGATGGTTAGGTAAGCTTATTCATTGGCATTGATACTTTAGGTGCATCAGAGTCATAATATAGGAAAAAAAAGAGAGCAAAAACAAATGTTGTTTTATTTTTATATGTAAAAATCATGTATAATAATTAAACATTATACTAGTTTGATTTTATATATTGTACATATTATAATTGTGCAAATATACAAAAGATATATGCATGAATACACAATAAATAATTGCATTGAAGTTATAAATAACTATGTGTGATGTTAAAGGTTATGAATGAATATGAATTGATATATATGTACATAAAAAGTGGATAAAATACTGAAAGTTTTCTCCATTGAAACCTAGGGTATTAAAAAAGTGGATTTAAATTATTTTAGGATAGAGAACTTACATCCTAAATTTGTCACAATTAACCAAAGATCTTATTACCATCAATGCTAGAGAGCATCGTAACTGAGACATTAAAGAACTTACCAACCTCAAAGTACAATAGCATTGTAGTTGAGACATTACGACCACATCCCAAAAATACTTGAATAATAGATAAAATAAGAGTTTTCACTCACCAGGAAGAACAAATGAATCCAAAACAACAACTTCAAGGCAGCTGCTTGGCAAAAGAAAATTCTTCTCATAAATAGAATCAATCGTGACTGTATCTGGAAGCCTTTTCCTCTTGCACCGTCTTTGCAATGGAACCATCCACTCAAAGTTTGATTTAGAAGTGGAAAGCCTCTGCTGCTCACTCCAAGCCTACAGAAGAGAATAAACACCAAATCAAGATATATCAAAAAAACCTTACAAATAAAATCCTACATATACTGTCATTTTATAGCCTGTTCCAACTGCAAACTTGAGAGTTTAAATGCTATTGTTGATATCATGTATTTTCACTAGTAAAGTTATGAAATATGCTAAAATACCTGTTTCCAATTGCTGCATGCCAAAAAAAATAAAAGATTTGGTTGACAACTTAAACAGCAATGAATCCATAATGCTCAGTCCAAGATGTAAACAAATGGCTAAAAAAATGCCTACCACTGTAAAAAAAGTACATGTCAAAAGAAATCTTTGACAGCACATGCATCCTCTTTCCATTTAGATAAAGCTCAACCTCCATTTACTCTTAAAGGCCGTAAAGGTAAGGAAAATTATATTTGGTGGACCAATAAATCATGCACTTCAATTCTTTGCTTTCTTTTGATATGAAGCTCAAAGACCTGAATTATTACTATTTTCCCTACTTTCTATTTACTAATGTCTTTACAGATTTTTTTTTTTTTTTTGTATTGTTTTAACAAATAATGGAATTACTACAGTTTTTCCCACATTTAGTTCTTTTTGGCCGATGCACTCAAAGAATATCATTTTTCGTTGTACAAGTTACTGAAACCAAAATTGCTATGGGATCAAGTGATGGAGAAAATTTTATAATTCCTCAAATATGCATGCCTAGCAACAAAAATAACACGTCATTTATTCTTAAACTTACAAAACAGCCTATACAAATAGCACATGCAATGAAAACAAACAAAAGTCAAGGACAAACCCTGAACCATATCAACTTACATTTACAAAAGCTAATATCCCACATGGACAGTTATATCTCGCAATCTCTCAAGCCTCTTCAATTACTTCTTTAAAAATCTTGCTATTTACCAAAAATAATGTTCCTTGTGGACAAATATATATCATTATATACAAAAATAAGCTCTAAGAGGTCCTTAAAAAATTAAATTAACATAGATGTACATATTTTTATCTTTATAATGAAAAACATTTATTAACTTTCATGTACACGCATTAACTATTTAAATGGAAAAGGTTTAATCATTTGCAATGTCTCTACTATATCACTACAACAAGCTTGCACACTCTTTATACTACACAAACTTCCAATAATTTGCCAATGTCCTATGAAAAACATAAGTCAAAATCACTCATAATCCAAAAGTTGAAGATACATTTTCACGCATACATGATTATCCTTTTTTTTATAATTTTTTATGTGCATCACATCATAGACCATCATGCAATAAGGTATAAGTGCCATACTGTTTTAGGTATGGCAATTAATAAACATCACTTACTCTATTAAGTTTCATGTCAAGCATTTCCCATTTGAATTAGAATGGGATTAATCATTTGCAATACCTTTATTGTATTACTTCAAGTGATCATACCTGTTAATCTAAAATTACGAGCATAGGAAACCATGCAATGAAGTATATGAAGTATACATTTAACTATAGTAACAGATAAGGATAATGATTAAATCTATTTATTAATATGGAAAGATAATTATATAATTTTAATGGTTATCTTGTGACCCTTTTGAATTATGTTAGGCCATATAGCAATACATTTTAAATGCATACATACTTACATTTACATATGTATGCATGTATGCATTTAAAGTATTTGCGCACGTGTGTATATGTACATATATAAGTACTTATATATTCAATATATTTATTGAATAAATGATATTTCTCATTCTAAAAACAATAAAAAATAGATACAACTCCACAACACAAAACAAAGAAAGACAATGTCATCTAGAAAATCAAGTCCTACAAAAGATGAAGCAAATAGAGCAATTCATAAGTAGTTTTATTTACACCTTTCAACCAAATTCAAACATTCCATGAGCCATGCAACATCTCTTGAAACTCTAAAACTTCAAAAGACAGTTTAAAATAAGAAAATATCAACTATTACAACATCTACTTTCTTAGTAATTATATGATTCACTCTTATTAATCATATGATTTGCTACTATAAAATTGTATCTTCATTACCAATGATACTTCAAATTAATCTATTAGGAAAGCAAAATGGAAGTGTTTCTCTCAACCATAAATGCTACAGAAAAAACTATCATTCATAAGAATTTCAAAGAATATTTTCCCCAAATATCATGATATGTTACCAATGAGTTAAAGGAAGGTATAGTCCCAATTGCTATTGAACAAAATATGCATATGATTACAATAAACTCCCTTAGATATTTATGTTCATTTATAACATGTTATAAATGCATTTAGTATGATATACTGTAGAAACCACAATTTTTACAAATCTTTGCTTCTTTCCCTCAAAGCATGAGATAACAAGGCAAATGTTGCTATAGTAAGATAAACAATATAGTTGATCATCATTTTGTGCATTTCATTTGCATCTAAAACTATGTGATTACTTCATTAATTAATGTAAGCACAAAATTGAATTTCGTAAGCTATGTAACCCATCAAAACAATTATCTCTAAAAAATTCTTCGTATTGAGAAATCACAAAAATCAGTGCCTTCTAGCTCAAATACCAGCATCTCCTCCAAATGAAGCACAATTATATTGTCGTAAATTATGCTCATAAAATGTAAAACATTTAATGTCTATTTTTCCATAAGTTCTATACATGCAAGTGCAAGAACAAAAATTTTCGAATGATACAATGTTATCAACACATTCAAAAATAAACCGGGTTAGTAAGATGGTTCCGCAATTCAGCATAGAGAGCCTAAAAACTCTGCTTGTGTTACTTCAAGTAGTTTGAAACCCTAATTGTGCTACTTCAAATTCAAAAATAAATATCTTAATTTTTATAACATTACTTGACAACACTAAAGATTAAATCATTGCCATTAAACAAACAAATACTACTTTGCTTAGGTATAAGCGGCAAGCACTAATCAAAAAACACACTGAGTGAACTAACATAGTCCCATTTAACAAACATGTGCAACTATCTTACACCAATCCTTAAAAGTAATCAACTAGATGATTAAACAAGTTTTATTATTTTACACCATTGTGATGCAATGGAATGTCTACACTATAACTTATAATAACTTTTTTTCAACAGAGAAATGCTATACAAGGTTTTCAATTATATGTTCAAAAGTGTACTTCTATAAAAATTATATCTTTCATATGCAAGAAAACAAGAAAAATTTAAAGTTCCAACAATATGAAGGCTATACTGTTATTGGATCTGAAAAAATAGGTGTAGATTACAAAGCAAAATAAACTTCTCCAATGTATCCAAAAGATAAATTATCAAATGCTGGTCATCAAGAAAAGATGAAACAACTTTCACAAAAACAAAGCAACAATTAACAAGGAAGAAGAGAACAACAGCTGAAATACACAATTCATATGCACTCAACTTGAAATGCAAGAATTTACAAAAGGTTTTTCCACTTATAAACTTATAATCCTTTTTGATGATGTGAATAATACTACTACATTTACTTATAAGCTCTTTATTTGTTTTGTCCACTGAAAAACTAATATGTTTAGTTAGTACACTACAATACCATCCCACTTTCTATTACTCTTCAACAGTTTACTTCAGAAATTTTCCTTCAGGATAATACGGTAAAAGCAAGTTAGAGCCTTTTGTTTTCCTTATCCCTCTTTATCTCCATGGATCTATGATGTGTTCATATTTAAGTTTGCTTTATTTGTGTATCACGATACCATCATGCTTTCCATTACCTATTTCGTGTTATCCAACGTATGTGCTGTGGGGTATAACTGCAGTAAAGCAATTATTAAGTTTCATGTACATGTACTTCCCATACGAATAGGTAATTTTAATCATTTGCGATGCCTTTACTGTAGCACTTAAAGTGCCAATATTTGTTGGCTTATTAAGCGCAAAAACGTAAGGAAATATTGGTGTTGCATTCAATTATTTTCACTAAGGGATAAATGCTATGATTGTTAAAAACCTTCTCCAAATGAACAAATAAAGTTATATACCGCCCTTATTATAGTAAACATCAATAGGTCGTAAAAAAGCGCAACGTGTTCATAAAAAGGGTATTAGGCCACAAAAGGAATAACCTGGAAGAGATCCGATAGTAAAATGGCGGCCGTCACTCCGCTAGGGTAAGAGATGCAAGTTTTGAGCACTCGAGACACAATCCAGCTCCAGGACGGCCTCCACGAATCTTCTACGTTTGCCCTGCCATCGGATTCGCCTTCTTCGGGAAATAACATCGCACAAGCATACGCCACGAACCCTAGAAAAGCATCATCTTCGTCCGCCGCGTCACCACAACCAGCACGAGCAATGATAGGAGACGATATCGCAGAAGGAGATTCCATGATCGAAGAAAGCAGTACACGCAGAGTGGGAGTTCCCTTCGCAGGGCCAAACACGAGTACGTTTGTCGACCGATGACAATTTGGCGGGAAAGAAATATTTATATCTGTAAAATATTATTAGAAAACTTTGATAAAAAAATTGCTTAATAATGTAAGAATATATTTACCAAATTTAGATAAAAGTAAAGCAAAACATTAATAAAGTCATCAAAATGAAAAAAAAAAAATCATTTAATGATAATATATAAAATCATCAAATTAAAAATATTTTTAAATGATAAATATATCACTCTAAAGTTAACTATTTGTCAAAAAAAAAAAAAAAAAAATCAAAAACCTTTTTAGATTAGAGCCAATTTGGTTCTCTAAATCTTAATTAAGAAATTGTTATAACTATATCAATTTATACTTTATTGATTGTCACAATATTCTTTATTCTTTATTTTTACCTTATAGTTCGCTGTTTTACCCCTACGGAGCTCTCTTCTTCGTTGCGCCAAAGTTGAACCCCAAGAACGACGCCGAAGAGACACCCGAGCTTAAAAATGCTCCACAGACTTGAATCCTCATTCCTCAAATCCTTGAAGGAAGTCCGCGCTGTGCCGTCCATTCCCAAACGAACTGAAGAACAACAACAGGTACAGCTTCAGCAAGAGGAAGATGCCATCTTTCGCATCATCAACTCGTCCGCCGCCACCGACTCCATGCTCCGCTCCCTCGAGTCGTCCGGCATCCAGCTCTCCAATGCCCTCATCGACTGTGTCCTCAAGCGCATCCGCTTCAGCCATGGGAACCCCCTTAAAACCCTTGAGTTCTTCTCCTTCGCCGGCAAGCAGAAGTTCTTCTTCCACACATCATTCTCGTATGACACCATGCTCTACATCCTTGGCCGAGGCCGCCGGTTCCAAGAGGCGTGGACCCTTCTCCGAGAGATGAAAAGAAAAGACCGATCTTTGATCACAACAAGAACGGTCCACGTCGTCCTGGGCCGCATCGCGAAGGTTTGCTCCGTCCGCCAGACCGTGGAGAGCTTTCGCAAGTTCCGGCGACTCGCCCACGAGCTCAATACAGATTGTTTCAACGCGCTGTTGAGAACTCTTTGTCAAGAGAAGAGCATGAGCGACGCCAGAAACGTGTACCACAGCCTGAAGCATGAGTTCAGACCCAACCTCCAGAGCTTCAACATATTGCTCGCGGGGTGGAAGTCGACAGAAGAAGCCGAAGGCTTCTTCAACGAGATGACCGAGCTCGGAGTGAAGCCGGATTTAGTTTCCTACAATTGCTTGGTAGAAGTTTACTGTAAGAACCGGGAGATGGTGAAGGCATACAAAGTGCTCGACGAAATGCGCAAGAAAGAGCTATCTCCCGATGTGTTCACCTACACAAGCATCATCGGTGGCCTGGGCCTGGTTGGCCAGCCGGACAAGGCAAGGGACGTTTTGAAGGACATGAGAGAGCTTGGATGTCATCTCGATGCTGCGGCCTACAATGCGGCCATCCGCAACTACTGCATCGCAAAGAGGCTTGGAAATGCCTTCGAGCTGATGGAGGAGATGCAGGCGAAGGGTTTGAGCCCGAATGCAACGAGCTACAACCTCTTCTTTCGATATTTCTACTGGGCAAATGAATTGGAGAGTGCTTGGAGGCTTTACAAAAGGATGAGGGAAGAGGGCTGCTTGCCCAATACTCAGTCCTGCATGTTTCTGATCAGGCTGTGCAGAAGGCAGGAGAAGGTTGGCCTGGCGATGGAGCTGTGGAACGACATGGTGAAGCATGGTTTTGGGTCGTTTGCGTTGGTTTCAGATGTTCTGATTGATTTGTTGTGTGATTTGGGGAAACTGGAGGAGGCAGAAAGGTGTTTTGTCGACATGGTTGAGGTGGGGCAAAAGCCAAGTAATGTATCATTTAGGAGAATCAAAGTGCTCATGGAGCTAGCTCGTCGGTTTGAGTCGATTAGGGTTTTGGAAGAGAAGATGGCAGCTTTCTCTCTTGTTCAGATTGATGAAGAAAAGAGGGCAATGGAAGTCCCTGAATTCTAAACATCTTCTACTGCTCATTATTTATTCAGATCAGAATACCATCTTTGTATGCAAAATATTACAATAAATGTTTGTTGTATAATTCAAATTCCATTATCAACATCATTAATTATTATTTCACTTGATAATTTCAAATCTAAAATTGTTAATCATGGCAACATCCATAATAGTTTTTAAAACTTTTATTAAGCATTTATGATGTATAAGCTTAAAATAATATAAGCATTTTAAATATTTTGCAAAGGTTTTAAACACTTGTAAGCTAATTAACTGAATTAATACGTGCATGAAGGGGTATTCTTCAAATTATATTAAGATAAATTAGAAATAAAATGAAATATAACAAATGTGTTTCATGTTATGAAATATAATGTCGATAACATGCATCTTGGTGAAATCATTATGGTGCCCAATCTACTACTTCCTGCAGGTAAACTGCTCTATATGAGGTCAAGTTTATCATACCAATGGAAATATAACAAAAAGATCAATCCTCTGTTACTAGATTTGGCAGAGAAGAGACTAAAGATTTCATGCTCTGGAGAAAATAGAAGTTTATTCATTGACAGCCAAATGAGAGTAGAAGAGACAACAAGCAGTTTCTTCATAAAGAGCACACAAACAAGCAACCAGACTGGGGAATTATTGGGACTAAAGCAAAATGAGAAACAATCCCAGGTTTCATCATCTCATCGCTGCTCGACGATATTTGGCTTGTAGTCTACAACAAGAACCTTCTCCAAACATGGCAAAAACTTGTTTGCAAACTCGACATGGGCTGGGTGAGCAACGTACTCAGCGATGCCTTCAGTGCTTTCGAACGTCGACACAAAGATGTGGGTGAAGCCCTGATGCAGGTTCTCTATGCTCACATCTGTTCCCCTGAGTTCAAAAGAGACGTTTTTCTGATTATTTGGGGGTAAAGATGCAGCTAACTTATAGTTCATCATCAACGATTATAGATCTAAGTTCCATTTGAGAGCCTTTCTTGCTGAAAAACAAATAAAATTTCTAACAAATAGTTCTATCAAAACCATATTTTTCCTAGATTCTTCAATTAGCAAGGCACTCTTAAATTGTCCCATGATAAGCATTTCATTCAGAACAAAGTACGCAAATTAGAAGCAGTGCTTGAAGAAATTGCTTTAGGTTAACAACAAAAACTTATTACTAGCAACCTTTCTTTCACAAAGGTCCTCCAATATTTTTGAAGACAATGAGCAAAAGTTTCATTAGACACATGACAGAATGTCTAGTATGTCGGATGGTTTTTTTATTCAAGTTCATCTTAGCTTTCCAAGTTGTCCAAATTGGCATGATCAAACAAATCATTCTTATAGTTATGTTCTCCATTTTGATCAATAATAGCAAAAATCATGCCTTGATACGACTTGTTAGAGTAAGAAATTGTGCAAATTCGACCACCCTTCATCAAGAATATCACAATGGTAATAACAATTTAAGCCAAATCTAAAATGGGTGAAATAAAATGGGCAATAGAAGACCGTAAGAAAATTAATGAAACAATCCTTTACAAGAGCAAAATCATATAAATATGAATTTAAAATTTCTCTCTTAAGCTACAATAAGATCTAGAAAGAACACCAAGAAAGACTGTCCAAAGAAAAAGAAGTAGAAAGACGCAAAAGTTGATCAAACTATACCACTTCCCATTTATTATTCAACCTTTTCTCTCTCCCTCTTTGCTCTTTCTCGCCTTTGTATGAACTCTCTATAGTTCAAATCTTGACATTAAGCTGGAATAAAGAAAGAAACAAAGAATTTCTCGCACTTAATATCTTCGTCTACTATCATCTATCATATGCTAAACACCACCATGTGAAACTTATCATCAAGTGGCATCCATAAAAGATGGTGGGCTATAATTCATACATATGATCAAATTTGGTAGTTCATCATAGAGATAGCCATAGATCATGTGAACCATGGTTTCATAATTGACTTGCAGCACTTGGACACAAGCTGAGCAATCACGTATTTTGAACAAACCCGAGCCAAGCACTCTTCAATGCAACATAACAGTCATAAAACTAAACCCTTTCCAAGTAAAAGAAGCAAGCCCATGAACAAAAGAACGATGCAAGAAGAAAAGGAAAGAAAAATTCCAAATAATTTAACTGAAATCGATCTTTTATCGATCTACATTTTTCCAAAAGAGGGAATTCAGGAAACCGTGTCTGAGGAATAAAATTGGAAAAGCAGAACGGACCACATCAAGAAGGGAAAATGAAAATCGGAAACGAAGGATTAGAACGGCTTGCACCATTGGAAACCCTTCATGGGCTCGACGAGGGAGACGAGGCCAGCGTAGGCCTTTATGAGCTCCTCCGTCTTCTCCGGAGTTATATCCTCCTTGAATCTCGCCAAGAGCACATGCTTCACGACGCCCGTCGCCTCCATTGGACCGATGGCGGAGGGCTCCTCTCCCTCCTCGTCAATTTGTCATTCAGAACAGTTGACTTTCGATGAGTGTATATTCATGTTACAAATGTTGCATGCAAGTCATAATATTGAAAATTTTTATTTATATTTTCTAGTCGAATTCATAAAATTGTTTTTGACATTTTTTTTATTTAAATTGTGAAAACAAATTGCAAAAAAAAACTTTATTTTTTATTTGTCGTATAATTTTAAAAAATATTTATTGACATGTAATGTTATAAGATTAGTAAGATTAAATTATAATAATATTATATAAATTATGATTAAATTTTAAAATTATGAGTAAAATAGTTGTATATAATAAAAATTATTTATTAATTTTTGTAAGAAAATAAAAAATAATATAGCAATTATGGATATTATTTTTTATTCTTAATTTTTTAAAGCATAAGTGAATATTTGAAAATAGCATTTTAAGTAAAACCTACATTTAGATTATCTTTCGAATCTTCTAAGTGATTTGTTAAGATATAGACATTGTATAATGTCTTTAAAGAAAGGAATCATTAAAACAAATAACATTTTAAGGTTTTTAGAGGTGTAATAATAAATCATTTCCTATTAATTACTAATAGAAAATTCTTAATTTGTATATGTAATAATTTTTTTAAAAGTATCAAACCATCATTTGAGAGCAAACTTATAAGAGATATTATGAGCATAGTATAGTTAAGTATATTAAAATAATTTGAAATAGATACCAATAAATGAGTGTTCCTATGTAAAAGACAAAACATTCTTATACTAAGTTAAAATAGCCTAAGAGAATAATATATCGACATAATGAAGTTACGATGTCACTATGTGTTGTTGATTAAATTACTACTTTAGTTATTGTTTATGAAAGATTTTCAACACAATCAAAACAATACGAATTTGTTAAAAAAGTGAAACACATAAATCTTGAAATCAACATAAGTAAAATCAAATCTCAAATCAAGTCTATCTTTATAATGTTACTTCATATATTAGACATCTTCCCAATTTTCATACTAAAAGTTACCTAATTAAGTAAAAAAAAATTGTTAAAAAAATACATAATATTCTATCAAATGTCAATTGTATTAGATAATATAATTTTATTTTTTTTTATTTCATGTTGTTTATGTAAAAGAATAAAAATGATTATTAAATTAAATCAAATTGATTAATATATATATATATATATATGATTTTTCAAAATAATAACATATTCATTCAAAATGAGTTTCTTAAACTCTGCTTTAACACATTTAAAAGAGTCATCAATTAATTTAATTTTAATTACCCATGAGTTTGATACTATTAAAGTTTATATGACAAATTATGCAACAAAATTATCCTTTTCCTTAAAAGGATATATGTAATATATTATCCATTGGTTTCATAAACTTCTAAATAATAAAAAACACAACTTTGGAGTAAACAAAGTATTTGTATTTTAATTATAAAAAATAGAAAATGATGTTTTTATAATTCACCTTGAAATAAAACATTTGGTTTATATAGAAGAAATATTAAAAAAAAATTATTTAAAACAATGAATATTAACTCATTTTATTTTTTATGTAAGTTTTTAAAAAAGGATTTGAAACTTTATATTAACTAATCTTAAAATAATTCATGACAATAATCATTGTATAAAATAGAACTAAACTTCATAGACATATACATTCTTCTAAGTCACATATAATTAAAAAATATTACAAAATTTGTCACTTAATTAATAATATTATTTATTTTTTTGTTGACATAAGATAATAAGAGTAATTATATAAAAAAGTACACTCTCAAAGAAATTTGCAAAAAACACTTCCTAAAATCCTCCCCAACAGGTGATTTAAGTTTGTTTGTCACAACAATAGGATATGATTCTAGTCAAATTTTACAAAGTAAGGACAATTGACACTAACCAATCATTGCAAGGATGGCATCCCCCTTCATGAGTTGTATTATGGCCACACCTTCACCAATACATGAGATAAGAATTTGTTAACTATAAGATTCCCAAACTATAATGCCAATTGCCACTCTACCATTCATTCCGTTGCAACTTATCTTAATGTAGCTTAAGGAAGAGGGAAGCAATTAAGAAGAGGAGGAGAAAGATGGGCCAAAATGGCTTAGGTATCTCAATGGTCTAGAGCCAAGAGCAAAACCAAGCACCTCGAAGATTGGATACATGTTTGAGCACATTAAGAATGATGTATGAAAGTTCATTATATTCAACTGCAAGTTTGTTACAAGTTTGAACATAAAAAAACTTTTACATACAAGGTTTTCTTTTTTCAATATTCAATAAAGGAAAGATTTTTTCAATCCTTGATCCAAATCATTGTTATTGTGATAAGGTTTGATTCGAACGATCAATTTGACTCCACATGATGCTCAACTAGTCAAACCTTTTCCAAATTACACACGCTACATGAATCAATGCACCAAAAAGATCAATTTGCAAAATATGTCACTAAACTAACCATAACTCAATTATTTTTCAAAACAAAATTAAAGTTATCTAGATATAATTATTTTTAAATATTAAATTAATTAACAAAAAATAAATATTTAAAAGATGTTATTGAAAAATAATTATTTAAAAACATTGATCAAACTATCATTTGATTTTTTTAGTTAAAAAGAAAAATAAAAAAATAATAATCTTATGATACAAGCTTAAACCATCAAAATAACATAATGAAACTTAACAATAATCTTCACAGTTTAAAAATTAAATAAATTTTGTTAACTTATTTAACAGGAATTAAAATTAGTGCTATTTTAAAAGAGAATTTATTTTAAGAAATGCTTCATGAATTATACAAAACAAGAAGGTTTATGGAAATCAAAAGAGCAAACATACATTATTTTTTCAAGCAGCACATAGATTGAGCAAAGTAGAAGCAATTTAGTGAATCAGGCATCAGTGCTTCACTAAGGTTGGCTTGTAGTCGAAGACAATGAACTTCTCTGCATAAGGCATGGCTTTCTTCCCAAACTCAACATGAGCAGGGTGATGAAAGTATTCGGCAACGCCTTCCATGCTTTCAAAGGTTAAAACAAACGCATGGGTGAAGCCCTCGTTCTTGTTCTCAAAGCTTATATCTGTTCCCCTGTGTTACATTTTTGTTCACAAAATTCAATTAGAACATGAGTGGTGCACCTCATGTGAAACCAATAACTCAAATTTTAATAATTTTTATTTATATAACTAAATAATTTTATATAATCTTTAAACAAAAGTTTATCTCTAATGTCACATTTCAATATGTTTTGTGTCTCAAATCTACAAAATAAAGGTGAAGTACAAAGGAAGAGAAGGGAAAGAAGTCTTAAATCATCCGATCGATCATCAGAAAAGTTTGAAGCAAATCAATCGAGAAATAAATAAGGAATGATAGAAGAAAAAAAAAACGTACCAATGGAAATCCTTCAAGGGTTCGATGCAGTGAACGAGGTTAGCCCATTCCTTGGTCAGTTGCTCGATCTTCTCCGGCGATACCTCCTCCTTGTACTTCACCAGCAGTATGCGCTTCACCTCTCCTACCGCAACCTCCATCTCCACCGCCTCTGGTCAACACCCACCCCTTCGGCGGAGATTTATAGAAGAAGACGGAAGGTGTACGTAACTATACTTTGACTGACTCAATTTTAGCTTTATTTTAGTTTATTTAAGTCAATGTAGCATTCAGAATTAGAAACCATAAAAATAATTAAGTTGTTAGAAAATTCATCTTACGTAGCAGATAATTACATTGAATACGATGAGAACAAACAAAACGAACACTCAAGAAAGAGTCGATGAATCAAATTCGAATCAAACCTTAACAGATAGCATCCATCTCACCTTTATTTACATGGAATTTAATCAACTTGGAAAAAGATTAAAAGAACTACATGAAAAAAACTATCATGAGTTAAATTGGACACCAGCTCTCTTTCTTTCGAATTGGAGAATCACTAAAAGAAAACTTGCATTAAGTTTGTTGTTCTACCTGTGAATTTATAAGTACACACAAAAGTTAGCAAATAATGTTAAATATAAAAGTACATCTTCACATTGGCATTCAATTCGAATCAAGATCTACTGCCCATGAGTTGAGAGAATTGGTTGAAGAACTGGGTGCATATAATTATGGCACCTGAAGCCATTAATGCCTGCAGGTAAGGAGTTTGGTTTGGATTCAGTTACTTCCTGTTCTTAGCATCCTGCTTTTCTCTCTCACGCTTGTTATATAGCCTTTCGATAACCCTTTTGGCTTCACAAGGTGGGAAATTGCTGAGGTCGTAATAATGTGGAGCTATGTCGATTAACCTGTAGCATCAAAAACATCAGCAGGATCATAAAAGAATGGTACTCAAATACAACTTTAGCTTGGTAAGTTTAAGATACTAATAGTTTGATCTCTTGTCCATAGACAGGTAAACAGATAACAGATCAAATCCCATTAACTAAAATCTATATTCAACGTGGTAAAGATTTTGATGTAGAAAACAATGAAGAATTGCTAACTTAAGAAACGCAATGATCATACTCAAAATACATTTACTTAATTAAAAAATACATTAGATGGTGGATGACTATTTGCCTCAGGACTTCCTATTAATGCATATGATCTGATCCAGATGGTTTGACAATGACCTCAATCAAATGCCATAAACACTTGGACATCTGTGTTTGATAATGCACTTAGAATAATTTTCTTTTACCATCTTTTCAAGTCTTGTAGTGTGGCTTTTTTAATTTTATCATTTCTTTTGAAGACCCACGAACAATACACAACCACAACTTTTTGATGGTAACCACATTAATTAGTATGTTTGTAATTTTGTATATGACATGATGTGATGATACTTCGACTGCATTTGCTATGTTGTCAAATAAAATAAGGAGTCCATGGCCAGACAAGTAGCACTTTGGAACAAGATGCAGCCATACTTGTCTTTACAAACTTCTCAAGTGATTTTTAAGACATCTAATATACGTGCTAGCCTCTAAGATGGCAATGTATCAAGTCATTGTTATGGAGTGGCCCCATTTTCTGAATTGGTGTCATTCAATTCATAGGTAATCCACTGATCATGAATACATTACATGAGGTATACTGTTCTAGTTATTACATAATGATGTTTCTTCCCAAACAAAGACACATATTTAGTTCCACTATGAGACCAAAGAAGCCAGTTCACTGCTTAATGCTTCTCATCTGAATTAGCAATATAACAATTAAGTCACAAAATGACAAATCTTGTAAGTAAAATGGTGTGCATAAGGGTTTCTAATGAAAATGAGTATGGTAACTTGGACATGTACTCACACTTGTAATACTTGATGACTATCCTCATACAAAATGAAATTGACTTAAATGAAACATTGCTATATATAGCGTCCATGACTAAAACAATCTAGTACATTACTAATCTACTTTTGTTGCGACAACTTCTAGAGTTCTATTGGATCCATCTCTTACAATTCTCAACACTAGGCTCCTTTTTATTTCGATCTCACTTCATAGTTGGCCTTCGAATCACCATGGAGTTTGGTAAATTGGACATGTACTCCCACTCATAATATTTAATGACTATCCTAATATAAAATGAAAACACTTACCGATGAAGCATTGTTATAACAATCAAGCGCATTATTATTGTACTTTTGTAGCAAAGAGTTCTAGAGTTTTGTTGGATCTAACACTTTTGATTCTCAATGCTAGGCTCTTTTTTATTTCAATTTCACTTCAAAATTGTCTTGAAATCACCACGATGAAATAAAATTTTTATATCAAGTTATTCCAACTGTAAGACCTAAACCTGCTACTCTTTAACACAAAACTATATGATAGATATGAAAGTATGAGAGAATAAATCCACATGCTTGAAGCATACCATTGGACACTTTTAACCATAAAGCACCTAAATTCGATTATTCTCTAGTATTAAATCGCCTAAATCTTCCTTTGGTGTAGAAATCAATTTTGTATGGCCTTCATCCTTCAAGAACTTCACTAATTTTGTGAACACCTAAATTCTATTATTCTCTAGTGAATAATCTCATCTTGCATTGCTAGCTTCCATTTGTTTGAATATCTGACTTCCAAAATTGAAAGAAATAATCTAATCTTTCAGTATCAATTAGAAGCGAGTAATGAAGAGCGTATTTTTGTATCTACTTTGGTGGTAAGCTAGCTCTCCTTATTATTGACATAAATTATGTAGTGGTTTAGAGCTCATTTGTTTGAATCTGTGACCAATGAATCTAATTTGGTTTCGAATTTGTTTCCAAGTTTGAATACGACAAACTAAGACCAACACCTTAGACTCCTTTCATGGTCATGCCTAACACCAGTACAATACGACTTTGTGCTTTGACCAACTCTACAACATATGGATCCTTACACATGTGTCCATTAAAGTTCATATTACAAGCTTTAAACAGTTTCAACATTCAAAAGCCTAGCATCAATATCCAAATATATCAGCTACATTCTCAACGAAACATTGATATAGTTGATTTGGTCTATGCCGTTAAATTAGCTTCAATACATGCTTCTATTCTTACTTGTATTGGACTTTTGGCACATTATAATATTTATCAATATACTCATGCATCAATTATATGTTTTGTTCCCCTCTTTCCACCACATGTCCAATAGTATCATGTTGATATCATGGGTATGGAGTTGTTTTTCAAATATTGGTGGGTCAATTGAATCACGCCATGAAATGTTACAACTAGTTGTAAAAGACATAGAAGCCAACAATAGTCATCACTATGCTAGATAGTGATAAGCCAACTACTACAAAAGGTCCCGTCATAATAGCATGGCATAGTTTGAGCCACCGCTCATGGTGGTCCCTATAAACGGCCCATTAGGATGGTCGACCATCTAAGGAAGTCTCAAAGCATATTTAACAACTCGAGAGTCCTCGGTCTACTACTCAACATCTCCTTGGTATTGTATAAAAGCCCTTGTTCTAGAATTCAAAAGTTTAAGATATATATTAAGACGCATAACACATAGTAATAAAATAATTTCATTTTTGTTGAAGTTGAATGATTAAACTTTTCTTTCACTCTCCTTTCACTTATGTTTATGTTATATATTTTGTAACTCATTGTTAACCCACACGTCCTATAAGATCAAATATTGACATAATTCATATAGAGATTTTTCAATGTTTGACGAATCTTCTATAATTGTATTGAGAAATGCTACAATTACAAAACGTAGTCATAAAGGAGATAGAAGCCAATGATGGTCATAATTATGCTAAATGATTAGTGATAAGTCAACTATTCTAGGTAGTCCCATCACAATAGCTTGATGTAGTTGAGCCACTGCTTAATGTGGTCCTTATAAACTACCCAAGGAGGATGATCGACCATCTAGAGCAATCTCGAAGGAAATTTAGCCATCTGAGAGTCCTTTGGTTGCTGCTCTACCCCATCATCTTCGGATCACTTAAAAGCCCTTGTTATTGAATTTAGATGTTTAAGATATATGTAAGACATATTTGATTGGCATTCCTTGTGATGTTTTTCTCCTTTTCCTACAAAACTAGTAGTTTCCTTGAGTTGAATTTGCTAAATTTAGACCCCAGCCATAATCAATCCCTTAGCTATCAAAGTGAACTTCAGCTTGGATCTTGTTGTACAATGTAATTCTTTCTGTCAGTTGCTTTAAATTGGAATTTGAAGGTGTTTTTAATAGTTTATCAAAGATCCCTACATAGGCTGCTATCATGCTCTATAACTTTGTTACTAATCACTAAAGTGGAGATATTCTGAAGCAGAGAATAGCTACAGAAGCTAACTGCTCCATAATTAATGTCTGGCATAAAGATAATTGGTTCTAGGTGAAATGGAATTACATCTTCAAACTGTAAGCACAAAGTAAACACTACAGAATTTAACAGCTAGATAGAGGTAATATGTGGATAAATCATCCCTTGTATCAAAACCAAGAAAAGACGACAACACAAAATTAAGCTAATGCTAAATACAAACAGACGATTTCAATAAAATATGATTAAAATAAACTGTATGGTAAAAAAAGAAGATCCTAAAGTTTTCAGAGATGATCACAACAAAAAATCTCAGCATACTAAACTGGTTAGAGTGAACACAATTGTACTAAAAGGGCAGCTTTCCTAAATTAAATGGTAAAGTAACAAATGCGATACAAAGAAATTCCATACCACTCGCCACGGATATCTGTGACTGTCCGAATAAAGTTCCTACTAGTCAGGACATACTCATTATAGATTACCCACTCAGGCTTGTGATCCAAACAATTTGAAGGATGAAGATGAACAACCTATTATGGATAAAAAATAAGTAAAATTATTTACATTTAGCATTTATAACATGTGTTGCTTGAAGCAAAAGTTCAACCTGATTATCTTTCACCGTCAGGTAATGTCCAGTTCTTTCCAGATGAGCCACCTGCATGAAGTACCCTGCAAGTAATGCTTTTCTTATGTTTGCATAGTAATCACGGCTGTTGAAATCCGTGCTGCAAAGCTTCAGGTTGAATCTGGCCATAATGCGAACAAGTTGCTGTCTTACATTGTCAGCAGCCTTCAGTGCTCTTTGGTTGATAAAATTATCATAGCACCATGAAGGGTCCTCATCTGATACAAAACCATTTGTCAGGAAATTGTGATAAACTTGGTAACAGAAAGAGAAATAAATGGACAAAGTAGAAGTCAATTAACTTAACTATTTTGCTTGTAAGCATGATACACATTTAGAAGTGTAAGGTGATCTCCATCAATGTGTCCAAACCGAGCTTTAGCTTCATCTGCAGCTTTCTGAGCTTCCCTGGGCCGCAGGAAGCAATTGGGTACTATAAAAGAATTGTTATCACAGAGGAGGCCCACGGTAGGTCAGCAGATGCATACAGGCGATATCAACACTGCTTCATAAGAAAATAACTGAGAAACTGCAACTCTGGTCATCAGCACTAAGTCCGAAAACTATATGGGAGTGATGGCAATAAAACCTAAATGGAAGAATATCCTAGACCACCTGATTGCTGATGACAGACATGGTGGACAAAGATGCGTTGACAAGACATGTGCAGGAAAGTGCAACAACAATCTGCAAAACTATGTTTATTCGGCCACTTATTCAGAAAGAGCTGAAGTTTAGGAAGGCAGAAATGGAGCAAATGCTGGAAAATGGCATCAAACAACTGAATGTATTGATTTTATTTGACACTTTTACCCAGATAACCATGAACACAACATTGAGAGAATATAAATCATCCTAAGTCCTAATGGCAAATAAAAGGTCTGAAAACGTGAAGAAAAAGAAGAAAAGATCGAAAAGACAAGCATACCTGAAAGCATTGCAGAAATTGATAGAATTTCATTCGAACAATTGAACTCTGGACTCACAACAAGCATCTTTGACATCTGAGGATCCAGTGGGAACTCGCTCATGATTTCTCCTAATTTGGTTAAGTTCCCCTCATCATCCAAAGCACCCAAATAGTTCAAGACCTCCAAAGCACGCATCAAAGTTTCCGGTGCAGGAGGATCCATAAAATCAAAATGAACAAGGTCATCAATCCCAAGTTTTTTTAGGGTAAGAACTGTGTTTGCAAGGTTTGACCTGAGAATTTCAGGATAAGTCTGGGGTTGTAGATCATTGTTGAAACTCTTTTCAGTGTATAGTCTGAAGCATTTTCCGGGTTGCGTTCTACCAGCACGTCCTGATCTTTGATGAGCACTTGCTTTCGAAATTGGTGAGACCAACAATGACTCCACCCTTATTCGTGGGTTGTAAACCTTCTGCTTTGAGAAGCCAGGGTCAATTACATAAACTATACCATCAATAGTTAAAGATGTCTCTGCAATGTTAGTCGATAACACAATTTTCCTTCCAGGAGGGCCACCCTCTGTCAGAGGAGCTGGAGCAGGCTCGAATATCTTTTGCTGCAGTGCTGGTGGCAAAGTAGAATAGAGAGGCACTGCTTTAATAGGGCCAACTTGGTCTCCCAAATTATTAATTTCTTTAGTGATTTTTCGACAAGCATCCTCTATCTCCTCTTCTCCTGTAAGAAAAGCAAGAATGTCACCAGAAGGCTCACACATGTGTATTTGCACAACAGTCCTGATAGCAGCCTCCAAATAATCCCTCTCAGGTTCTTGTGTATAGAAGATTTCCACTGGGTGCAGCCTTCCAGGAACTTTCATTAATGGAGCCCCATTAAAATATCCCTGAAATTTCTCAGCCTCAAGGGTTGCACTCATGACAACTAATTTCAGATCAGGCCTATTTCTGAGAACCTCTTTGAGAAGTCCAAAAAGTACATCAGTTGCCAAGGTGCGTTCATGAGCTTCATCAAGTACAATCACCTTATATCTCTCTAAAAGTGGATCAGCCATCGCCTCTCTTAAAAGCATACCATCAGTTAAGTACCTGACATAGTAATTACAAAAGAAGATATAACTAATTAATACTTTGATAAATTAAAAAAGAGCATCGCAACTAAAATATTGGGACATCATAAAAAAAGAAAATAAATTAAAAAGTAAAAAAGCCTAGTATTTCAGAAAGCTTACTTCAAAATAGTCTTATGGCTGCTGCAATCTTCAAATCGAATACTATAACCAACCTCCTCTCCAATTGCTACATCCATCTCTTCTGCAACTCGACGAGAAACAGACATGGCAGCAACTCTACGAGGTTGTGTGCAGGCAACCATTGGACGTTTTCCAAGAAAGTCAGCTTCCAAAACAAATTGAGGTATCTGTACATTAAAAAAAAAAGGTGTCAATCAACTAAAAATCACAGAAAAAAACCAAAGGTTTATCTACAATAAAAGGGACCATATGCACAGCAACAATAATGAAAAATATCATGGCAACAACAAAGACACACATGCACCCAAGCCAAATAGTGATAATTCCTCCTAAAAGACAAGTAGCATCAGCATCAGCATTCACTTTAGTTATTGGACCTGGCAACAAAATAGACATAAAAAACAAGAAAATTATTGATGTGCCAAAACGTTCATGCAACAAAAATAATAACACAGTAAATAACACCAATCATGGGCACAAGGTCACAACATTCCATGCATAGAGACATGCACATGCATGCATAAAAACACATGCCACCCTAAAATTGAAATGACGTTAATAAGACAAACATGTAGGGAGTGCTTACCAAATTAAACCATAATAAAATAAAAATTAAGATCAACACCACAAGAAATAATGTATACAAAGTTTAGACGGCCAAGCACAGGCAAGCTAAGATCTGTTGAGCTAAATTCATTAGTTTCTTGATTGTTTGAGCAAGCCTAGTGTTCTTTAAAATTCATGGCTTCAATGTCTATGGTATAGTTTTTAATGATCAAGAACATCAACTGAATGGGTAAGAAAAAGTAATTCAAAGTGCAGTCATGCAATGAAATGAATACAGCATAGCAACACAACAAGATCCTCTATTAGATTGACCAACAGAAATATAGCATATCTCTGTTGATAGTTGTAAATATATTATGATAAAAATGTACCTTTTAATTAATTTTTTAATAAGCCAAAAAAGAATGACCAACAGTACGTTCAAATCTAGAATGATGAGAAAAAATAAAAAATAAAAAAGCGTGTTATTTAGCTTACAATCCAGCCAAACTAGAGATACTAATCAAACTGTAAACACATAATTAGCTAAATTGACACCCCAATAAACAACACGGTAATCAAGAAGAAAAGAAAAAGGCATCTTCATTAAACATATTTCATAAAACAAGAACAGAAGCTCTTATGTTGAATTATTTGTTACAGGCAACTTTGATATCAAAAGAACTAAACTCCAGTTCATATAACTGGTTCACAGAAACAAAACATTGAAGTTTATCAGAAGAGAGCCAAAGAAAATTTTTAAGAGATGAAAGGGAGTGGAGTAGCAGCATTTTTAGAATGTCTTCTTGTTTGTAGGAACTAGAAGGTATTCCTTTAATACTTCACAAATATTTAGTTTATAAAAATTGATTAGTTATTTTTTATCACAGTGATAGTTTAGGTGCAACCATTCCCCAAGCCATGCCTACATGTACACTTTCAAGCGCCAAGCTAACAGTCATATAATCTATCTATTTACACCTTTTGATGTTTTAAAATACACAGAATATTCATTTTTATCTAGTTCAACTTTTAAAGTATCTGTTTGGCTAGTTTTGAGACAATGCTATTTCTAAAGTAATTAATGAAATCCTAATAAACACCACAACTTGCAACAATATAAATGTTTAGTATGCTCTCAATTACCTAAAATACAACTCCAATGAGTTGTAAATAATTTCTCTAAAATGGCCACACATAAAACTATCATATTTCAACACATAAAATTGCATTTTTTATCAATAGAAAGACAACATACAATGACACCATCACCACAAAAAACTTCCAAACACAGAAAAATAAGGAAACAAAGCACAAAAGAATAAATAGAAAAACGTCTATGTGGGAAACCCAGACTAGATAAATCACAATCAAATTTAATATCTTCACTAGATGAAGAGATTACAAATCTCCTAGATTTCACTCTTAACAATGAATGTGAGACAACACACAATAGTCCAAAGGAAGAAAGAAAAAGCAATCAAGTTTTACCAAAAATATATTTCTTTGCTTCAATGTCCTTCACCAATAAGTTTCTCCATATATATTCCCCAAAAGTCATTATCACATGTTCACATCAACCCACGATTCATTGACAAGCTGCAATTGCATCTCAAGCTCTACACCACAACTACATATTAGGAAAATATTTGCAAAAGCCATGGTTAATCCAAAAAGGAAACTGCCTAAAATCATACTCATTATCCACTTAAAAATGTTAACACTTGCTTGCCACGCCTATACATTTATGTGCTCATGCACTTCAAAATGGCTACATGCTCAATCTTTGTAGTAGAAGCATCACACACTTTTGGAGCCATATATAGACCAAGAAGCATGCAAGTCCACTAATTGCAAAATACAATGCCTTTGTCACAAACTCATGTGTACTACATGATTGTTCATTTCTCAATTTAAAATGGTTTCCAAGTGTAGCATCCTTGGATCTAGCACACTATAAAATGTATCTAGAACCTTCTAATTATTTCATTGCTAAAATCATTTTAGAGTTTCATTACATCTATTCCTTGAATTATACATTCCATAAATAACACATTTATTCGCTAGATCCTTCCTTTCAAATTCTAATGATAAGGGCATACTCAATTCACAAATCTTGTCCATGCTTCATTTAACAATCAACATGTCAAAATACAACAATAAAATAACATAACACTTGCCAAATATTTGGAAGTACTTCATAAGCAATTACAATTCTATTTTAGTGCATCAAAACATGTTATCTTGAAGCTTTTTTTAGATTATATCAATTTCTCCTTATCCATAACTAGAAATCCTTCAAGATTGTGAAAATCACATCATCCAATTCACCACAGAAAAAGAAAATCTAGATGCCAAGTCATTCCATTCTAAGTTTCATATGTAATTAAACTCAATAGCAATAGTATGGTTATAAGTATTAACATGGTTAAGAAAATCTCTTCATAGTCAAAGCCATTGACTATCAATCATGACTCGTAATACTTCCTTCTACAAGCCTCTTCTTTTGAGATGGTTTCCTTCCTTTTGGAAACATAATTAACTCCCTAGAACTAATCTTCTCAAGTGATGCATGTCCCCTCTTGAAAGAATCTTCCAATGGCTTGGCCCAAAAGAAGCAACTTCTTCTCCAACATCTATCAAGAGTAAATAGTTAAAAGAATGTGAACACATCAGCATATAATTTATCCCTCATGTCTGGTTGTGTCACACACGAAGTTATCTCACCCAAGCCTATAAATTTTTTATTCAGCATCTATATTTGAATTATGTTTCGTATCTACAAATAATGTCACCACAAATAATACAACAGGACAATCCTTCTCGTATCTAACAACCTCAACTTCACAAAAACACTCCATATCAAACTTGTGAACAAACTAATCCTTGTACATATGAAATTCAACGAGTGTAGCATCATCATCCATTCTACCAATGAGTAGCACTATATATCCTTTATAACTAGCTTGTCCAAATGCTCCAAATCATCATGTGCATATGATAAAAATCGAAATAACTTTAAATTGTTTAGTCTTAATATAATATCATTCACTCTTCTTTTGAAAACTTGAAGCCCAATGGCATAGAGGGTCATCTATTAAATGTGTATGTCGTCGTATTTACAACATTCATCAAGAATGATTTTAGAAGACCAATGTGCAATCAATATGCTTACTGCATGCCATTCAAATTCCTATACACATGGCAAGCAATTATATTTTGATGTAGTATTTTAGGATATATCTTCGCAATGCATATCCCATGAGTATTGTAATGCCGAAAGAAATAACCAATTTCATGCTTAACAATATTTTCTAATTATAATGCTTTAATTTCAAGCTCAGACTCCATATCCACTTCTAACTTCCACTTCTTGGAAGTACCAAAAACATAATCTACAAAGTTAACATGATATCCATTAATCTAAGAGGTGATATTACAAAAAGGCCCCAATACTATTCATGGATCAAATCAAACATCTTTAGTTATAACTTCCAACCAGTCGACAAGAAATAAATATATGGTTGCTTCCCTAGTACGCACTCCTCATTATGCTCGCCTTTTTACAAACCTTGAACTTCGTTCCTTGCCCTGTAGTACCAAAATTTGTATGTCTTTATATATCATGAGGCCAAGTTATCACGTCACAAATGAATATCTTCAATGAAAGTCCAAGAAGTTCAGGCTACTTTATCAATGTGACAATTAAACACAAATAAAGTTTCATTCATGATGCAATTGTCAACAACAAATGAAACCTTAAATATCATGACATCTTAATACATGGTACAATAGCTAACACTATCCAATTGATTAATAGAAATAGGACTCCTTAAACTAGAGGTGTGCTACACTTTGAATATTGTAAACTTTGTGCCCCCTAAATTAACATGTTCACTTATGAAATTCAAAGAAATCATCACTCAAATAAACCTTGTCATGATGAATTGACACATTTAATTACTCTAAACATTGTGCAAACTTAGACAACAAACTTGAGTCAAGAATACATGACTCAATCAAAATGTCAAACACAAAGCATTAAAATATCTTTTATGCTCTCTGTCTTTAGACATATGGACAAACCATCACCTTTAATTTAGATGTTTTTTCTTGGTCATACACATTATAGATACCCATTCTTGTCAATGTTCCTATAAACAATCCTTTTAGTCATGAGATTCTTGAAATCTAACTTGCTCACACACATATTTATATGGTGACTTATACGCCCTTCACATTCAATGTTCAAAGTGGAGCCAAATAGCTCTCCTGAACCTTAATGTCATATATCCTAACTCAAAATCAAACTTTGGATACCAATATCATGAAATACATTAACCATGGTGGCACTTAATAATACTCGTATTAGAACTTAAAGATACTACAACTCTCCAACTTATCACTCTTACAGTGGTTATGACACAACACACATGATAACCCAAAAAACAAAAAATGGAAGACTAAGGTTTCATAAAAAATACACTTCTACATTCAGTATACCTCCAATAATCTTCTCCTTATATTTAACACATATATTTGTGAATATCAAAGAATGAAAAGCTAAAAATCCACAACGTTGCCATGTTGCACATTGTACAAACACTACATCTTAAGTACTTGTAAAGCAACCTATGCAAACGCCCAGAATACTCTTTTTTCTTTCCACTTTTCTAAAGAATTTATCACTAATTGTACTCCTTATGACCCTTAGAATGCCCATAACAATAAGCACACTAGCCAGCACACGCATATTTGAGCACAACATCTGTATTATTGCAGTCTCACGCAGTGCACCCATGAGAAAAGCCCAACACATCAATCATATAGAACAAAACTATGTCAACATTTGCAAAAGCTTATATACATCTGCATGAGGGGAGTTACCATCATTTCTTTAAGCTTGGCTTAACTAAAGTCATTTGTTCTAGAGCAAGAGTTATTGTTGTTACTAGTAACTTTAGGACCACCTCGATGTCAATTCCGTGGCCTTGAATAAAGCTTGTTAGAGACTGAGAGTGAACCTTTCAACAGTCAACTCGAAAGGAATGAGACTAGCATTTCAAATACAATGGCTTAGATACAAGCATTCTAACTTTGATTAGCTGAGAATCGAGAGCTTGGGCCTGGATCATGTAGGTCTTGAGGGCTCAACCTTGAGTGTCTAGATATCGATGGACTGGCCTCAATTGTTTGAGCCTTGAGGACCAGAAATCAAGCGATTTGGCAATGATTTTTGTCGAGCAGCTTCTTTATCAATGGTCAAGATCAACCGTTGGGATTGACTTAAGAAATTTTTGTATCTTCAATGAATTGGTTCTCCCTTAGGATATATGTCATTGCGGAATCGAGATAAGTTGATTCATCTTTGGGAGATTTGGGATGGTTAACAATGAGAAAATAAGAAAATCAAGCCCTCTTATGAATATGATATATGATATACAAAACTATTGACTCATTGGTTAGAAAACCTTCATTCTTACCATCATCTAAATGATAGTACAGAATTCAACTAAACTTAATTTTTATCACCGTTTCGATCATTTGTACCAAATTATTAAATTTTTACAATCCATTTGTAGAAAAATTCATGAAAAAAGCAGCAATTTACAAGCCCAATATCCCTGGATCCCAAAAAAGAACAATATTGATTTTTATTGAATAAGTGATTCTTTGGGAAGAAAATCAATTGAAGAGTGGAATCCACTTTTTGAAAAGTGAATTGTCATTTGTTGATGCAACTAAAGAATCAACTAACTCAATGGGAGTAAATCATTGCTATAAAATAACAAGAACTAAGTCATCATATTGAGTGCTATTAATGATCCAACATCAAGTAAATCTATCCTTGCCTCAATATCTGATAGAAACTCTTTTGTTTGATCTTGATCTAGTTCAAACATTGGATAAGTTCAATACAATCTTGAATAGAGCTAGATGTGGATCATTGATAATTGACTCAACTTTTGATTAATTATAATTTTTCAATCAACTCCTTGAACATGTACCAATTAATGTATTTAATTTTAATAAAATGCATTGATAGATACTTGAGTAAAGAAATGATGAATTCACTAATACACAAGAATATGCTAAAAATGATGAAAACATAACAAACGATTACTTAAATCAAATTTTGAGCTAATTCCTGATCTTGAATTTGCTCATAAACAGCTCAATCACCTCGATTCAAGCCCACTCTGAGCAAACAATTGATCCAATTTTCGAACAGTTTTCAAGGTAACTTAAAAACATATAATATAACCTATGATACAGTCTTCCATGAGAGCTTAATGCACATAGAAGCGGAACAAAACTCTAAATCCAAAGCTAGGAGTAAAATAAAGATAAAAAACCATTGTGAACTTTTGTTGACATGTCCCTACGTGCTGCAAACAAGCTGCGCTCAGCTGAATAAATAAGTAATTGTCACTAAAGATGTGTAAAAATAAAAAATAAAAAAAAGCAAAATAAAAACTTCCATGATCCTCATCTAAACTTCCAAAGAAGTACGATCAGGGTTTGCTCTCTCCTAAAAAATGCAATTTACAGCCAAAAATTATGCCAATTTGGGCTGGTATGTGTTAAAACATAACAGACTAACGACACTACGTAGTTCAGAGAAATTAAACAAGATAAGATAAATAATAATAGAACTCCCATCCACTTCTATTCATGACAAGGGACAGGTAGCACAAAAAATAACGATCAAACTTCGACATGAAACATACTTGAGTAGTCTTCCCACTTCCAGTTTCACCGACAAGAATGAGTGTCTGATTATCCCTAAGAGATTGCAGGAACTCGTCCTTCTGCTGCCATACGGGAAGCGTCTTCCGCTTTTCCAGTATGTCAAAATACCTCTGCGAGAAAGCTCGACCAGTCCACCGGTTAATAGTCGCCGAAAGCGGCGAGGCCGTCGACCCGATGACGTGCGAGCCATTTACCCGGCCAAGCTTCGCCGATACAGCTGCCTCGTCGACAACGTCGAAGAGGCTGACCTTCCGCTTCCTCTCCGTCGTCATGTCGGTGATTCTCCGGATTCCGAGAAGAAGATCCAAACCCTAGTTTCGCTACACCTTCTGTCTATATTTATACGCGCGAACACCACACCGCCCCATTGAATCATGCTAAATATTCACCACGTTTTGTTGTTGAGGAGAAACCTCGTCAATACGATTCATTTAAGCTCAATTTGGTATATTTGCAAACAAACTTTTACTTTTAGGGTTTTTTAAAAAAATGTATTTCACAATTTAATCATAGATAATTACACACTTTTTAATTATATTTCTAGATGCAATTTTAATTTTAAAAAATATTTGTCAAAGTGTTTAATTTAAAAAATTTTCAACATTTGATCTATTTGAATAATCCTCCTCAAGTTCAACATTTATCTTAGATTCTTCTTAAAAAAAATTATCTAATAATATACTTTAACTTAAATTTTAATTTTATTTTATAACATAATATATTTTAACATAAATCATATAAAATATTAATATTTTAATCCAAACTAATTTTTATTTAACTTGAATTTTTAGCATATATCATGAGTTATGTAATTATAGTTTGAAATCGATACAATAATTGACAAAGGGTTAAGTAATTGTTACTTTTCTAAATCAAGAATTCTAATTAAAGATTTTTATGACTTGTGACATGTATACCTACTTCAACATTTATCATTGATTTTAGATTTTTTTTAATTTTTTAATTTTTTTAATTAACTTCTTTTTTCTCAAATAAGAGAATCAAAACTAACAAAAAATGATGATACAAGAAAACATCATCATTGGGTTCTAGGCAAGCCACTTTTTATATTCATTAGGGTTTGGTTGGAACTCATAAAAAACTATATGCTTAATGTAACATAATAAGGTTGATGGGTTCTCTGATGTGCTAAAGGTTTGTTGGTTCATTCTTTTTTGCCTTTGTTTTTAAACTCTATTTTGTAGATTTGTAAACAATGTTTTACTTTTTGGGTTTTTTTAAAAAATGTAGTTCATAATTTAATCGTAAAAAATTAGATGTTTTTAAGTATATTTCTAAATATAATTTAAATTTTAAGAATAAAAAATTTTTGTTAAATATAATTTTAAAATTTCAACATTTGATCTATTTTAATAATCCCCCTCATGTTTAATTTTTATTTAAAATTTTTTTCAAAGAGTTTTATCTAATAATATACTTAGTTTAAATTTTAAATTTATTTTATAATATAATATATTTTATAATATATCATATAAAATATTAATATTTTAATCTAAACTAATCTTAATTTTCTAATAATAATTTTATTTATTTACATTTATATCATACAAAATAAGATTCTAAGATATTATAATAATTGGACCTTGTAAAAAATGATGGATGATTATTACTTAATGTGCATCAATTGACATGGATGTGATATTCACTGAAATATTTATTTGACTTGATTTTTTAGTGTACATCATGAGTTTCGTGTAATTATAGGTTTGAAAGCTATATAATAACTTGTTAGGGGTTTAAAGATTGATTAAAAATTGTCATGACTAGTGCCTTGTTTACCCACTCCAATGTGAGCCCCCCTCATGTTCAACATTTATCATTAAACTTATTTTTTTAGTTATTTTTTTATCCCAACAAGAAAAATCAAAAACAGCAAAGAAGAATGATGCAAGCCACCATCATCGTTGGGTTCCTTGCAAACTCCTTTTTTTTATCATTGGGTTGATGGGTTCTTGGATGTGCTAAAGGTTTATTAGTTCATTCTTCTTCGCCTTCGCTGAGCATAGAAGACATGAAGTGTCGACGTGCGACCTTGCAAACTTCATATTTGCTAGCCGCCTTGCACGCAGGCTTGATTGTCACGAAGAAGAGGATCGTTCTATTTTCTTATAAACAAACCGTATTATAGTCTCACTGTTGTTTTGTTGCCTTGTTAACTATTCTGTACTTAAATAATTATGTGAATATGTAATGTTGCGACAAAAGTAGTGTGGCTTGCAGTCCCATGCTTGAATAATCCTTCAATTTGATGTTTTGATGCCCAAGCAAAGCTTCTTTCTTGCTTTCCTTCTTAGTTATGAATGTGTCTGCTGATGCTGGTTTTAACGAAGCTTCCTGCTGCTGGAATGCAGGAGTGTGGAAACAAGCTTCTTTATCCAGGCCAACAGATCATTGAAGTGCAAGAACCCAATTAACCACCACGTCGCAACATCAGATCTGTACGTCCGTCGTCTGGACCTCCGTACTTCTTCTTCAGAAGCACCATTGACTTTCTGTACTCCCTGGAGCCAGAATTCTTTAACACTCTCTTCTTCTCCACCCTCATCGGAAAGGAAGCCTACATGCATAACCTTCCCAAAGCAAGCCCTTTGTAGGTAAAACCCAAATCATCACATTGATGTATCTGTCATCGATGCGGGCGACACCTTGCAGCTTCCAGGGATTCCAGAAATCAAAGCTCTGCAGGCTTGCATGTGGGACTGTCTAATGAGTTTGTCCGTGTTTTCCAACAGGTTAGCCCAACTGCTGATTCAAATCGACTATGCCAGTCTTCTCTTGTATGCTGTTCCTTTGGTTGCTGATGGTTACAAGTCAATGTGTTTTGCAAGAATCAATGATCTTGTCATGAATATAAGATAAAAATGTTTTCTTGCATCAACAGTTTGCCTTATACCACCACGCGTACGCTTTACTTCACCTGGCTTTCACGAGACCACCGTACATCGAGTCGGCTTCTTTGGTCCCTTTCCTGTGTCTTCTACCTCATCGCTCACCACCAGAAGTTGCTGCCTTGCTGCGAGCTCTATCATTTATCCTGAATGAAGCGGTGGTCCGGCGGCATCCTTATTCTGTCCCTCTCCGCAATCCTCCTCCTACGCTACTCCCTCTTGCCCGCCACCGTCCCCCGCCGGCCCTCCACCGTCTATTCCTCCTCACATCTTTCCTCCGTTTCCGACCCAAACCCCTTACCAAACCTCATTTGGCCGCACCTCCGCCCCCTCCTCTCCCGCTCCGATTCCCTCCCTTCCACCTCCTCTGCGGCCCGCGAGGCAGCTTCCGCCTGGACCGACCTTGCCGCGGAACTCCCACTGAAGTTATCTTCTTTATCCAACGTATCCACCTCCTGCCCATTCTCCGCCGTCGCCTTTGTCTCTGGCAACATAACCTCGCTCTCGATTCCCTGCGGCTTCGTCGAGGACTCGGCCATCACCATCGTTGCCATACCTTCGGGACCCTTCTACCTCGATCTCGTTGGAAGCGGTACCCCGCCGATTATCCTCCTCCGGTACAACGTCAGCCTCTCCGGAGGCGACGGATCCACCATTGTGCATAGCTCTTGGACGCCGGAAACTGGGTGGGTGGAATGGCAAAGGTGCCCTGAGCCCGATGGCAACCTTAAAGGTAACTAAGCTTTTGGGTCATTTTTTTGATGAATGGTAGAGTAAAATCAAACTGAAAAATGTATGCAGTTGATGAGCTTGTTCGCTGCAATGTGCATTCTGGTGAGAGCACCACCAAGAGTAAACTCAATAGCAGTGTTGCCAATGGCAGGAAGACGATGTCTCTCTCGAGTATTAACTTCCCTTTTACAGAAGGTCTCCCCTTTACCAGCACCTTGTGGGCAGGACACGAAGGTTTCCACATGACAGTGAACGGTCGACATGAGACCTCATTGATGTATAAGGAGGTAAGGAATATGGATCTCAAATCATGGCTGATCAAATCAGGGAAGAGTTTGTGTTTGTGTTGTAGTTTGATGAATCCCATGGTAACGTCTACAGAGGCTTGAGCCATGGTCTGTGATTGGAGTGAGGGTGCAAGGCGATTTAGAGGTGCTGTCTTGCTTTGCCAATGGTTTACCTGTTGCAGAAGATCTTGAATTGGTTCGAGATGTGGATAAGCTTAGAGCTCCCAAGCTTGCAAAGCATAGATTATTCATGCTTATTGGTGTGATCTCTTCTTCTAATAATTTTGCAAGGCGGCAGGCTTTGAGAAGGTCTTGGATGCAGTATGAAGTGGTTCGATCTGGGGAGGTTGCTGTTCGATTTCTTGTAGGACTTGTAAGTTCGTCTCTTTCCTTTCAATAGTTTCTTTTCTGCAAGTCTAGATATCATTGGTGCTTTGTTTATTTTGCTGCTTGAGTTTTATTTGGTTGAATGAAATTGAAAGTCTATGTGAGATTAGAAGTTTTATGAATCTAATTCTTCAATAAACTCCAACTTTTGTTGTTTGATTCATTGGATGTAGCTATTTATAGAATTAAAATCTGCTGTGTAGTAATTGGATGAGGTTGGAAATGGGTTGAGACATGAGACAAATCAACATTTAATTTTCTCACAAATGAACACCAAACTCTTCTTTTTGGGAAAAATTTCTTTAAACTTAAATCAAATGAATGATCCCCAAACAATTTTTCCTTAGTCTCATTTTCCAAAACTGTTTACTGGCAATTGCAAACTCGAGCAACATCTTCATGCATTTGTAGATGTATTAGTTAGCTTGACGGTTTATGGGTGTCTACAAAAAACGAAGGATTCAATGCACATGAAACTAGTTGTGTTTTGCAGCTTTGCTTCACTGAGTTTATCATTTAATGCACATGAAGCAAGCGCGAGAGCAATGTACTAGTCCTCTTAGAATTATTGTTGATGTTCTTGATGACGTTTTTAATGGCTAAACATGCAGCACAAGAATAAGGAAGTCAATTTGGAATTACTGAAAGAAGCTCGGACCTATGGGGATATCCAGTTGATGCCTTTTATTGACTACTACAGTCTGATCACTTTGAAGACTGTTGCTCTTTGCATCCTTGGGGTATAAAAAAAGATTCTTTGTTACCTTTTGTTCGCTCTTAATGATTTCTTGTGGAACTATACTGTAGTTCATATCGCATATCTTTTGATCATTTGCTAGAGAAGCAGTGGAAAGTTCAATTTGTGAAGTCTAATTGAGATGCCTTCTGGCATGTTTTGTTTTTTGAGATGTAATTCCTGCTGGATTTCTTCTTTTAAAATATATTTTTCAGAGATTTTTGCCGATTTCTTCATGTGGGTTCTGCAAATAGGTTAGAATTGCACCAAATTGATGAATTATATCTGTTAATTTGGGTTTTGTTCTCATGTTAAGCTTGTAATACTGGTTAACAGTTGCTCTAAATGATATATTTTTTTTCTCAAAGAGACTAGTGTTGTACAGGTGAAAATCATCCCAGCCAAATACATCATGAAGTGTGACGATGATGCATTCGTAAGGATCGATGAGATCATATTGGGTCTCAAGAAACAAGATGCCAATGGCTTGTTGTATGGCCTCATCTCATTCGAATCATCTCCCGAAAGAGACAAGGATAGCAAGTGGTACATCACTAATGAGGTAGATAATTTTTCTAAACATTATCTGATTTCAAATTTCTTTTCAAAATTCACTTCAATCAAAGTCTTTATTAGTTAAACCAAATGAAATCTAAAGGAATGGCCACATGATTCCTATCCTCCTTGGGCTCATGGCCCTGGATACATCATTTCAAGAGACATTGCAAAATTCGTCGCGAAGGGTCATGCAGAAGGCAAACTTCAAGTAAGGAATGCTCTAAATGTTCACTTGGATCCATGGCATTTATGTCAACAAACTATTCCAACAAAAACTTTTAAACTGTGTTCTAGCTTTTCAAGCTTGAAGATGTTGCAATGGGAATTTGGGTTCAAAAATTCAAGGAAAATGGTGGAAAGGTGAACTATGTGAATGACGAACGGTTTCGCAATGCCGGTTGTGAATCAGATTATGTGCTCGCTCATTACCAAGGGCCAAGGAATCTGCTGTGCCTGTGGGAAAAGATACAAAGGGAACATGTGGCAACCTGCTGCGAGTAATAAGCTGCTCGGATTGCCATAGGCCATTCAACATGCCACTGATGGAAGTGAAGGACTTCAAAGTTTCAGCAACCATTCATCTCTTCGCTCAAGCGCAGGTAAGGATCGATGGTAAGTGACAAATTGTTATGCATCAAGTATTGGATTTGGTGTTGTGGAGTGTTTTTTTGATGCATGGAATGTTTAGTTTTGCAGTCAGGTGACTGTTCTGGGTCAGCATTTTATGTTTTGGTTCATAGAACCAACTGCTGTATTCATGCCAATATGTTTACAGTACATTACTTGCTTTGTAAATGCTTTCAAAACCATTGAGATTTGATGACAAATCAACTATATAAGTAGAGTCTGGTTGGAGTATATCTACAAAACACTTGAGATAACTTATGAGATGAATAGTCGAGTTCAACAAGACATTTGCATTTAATTCTATTTAAAAAGCTTATAACTAAACAACATAACATTGATTGCATTATTGTTCTAGATAATGTATGATGTTTGCTTAATAGATAAAGCAACATTTTTAGAGGGTAATATATGAGATTATTTACTTTAGTGTGAATTAAGCTCTATTTTTTATAGTTCTTTCGTTAGACTATGCATTAATAATTTGAAAATTTCTTAGTTTGTTACAAAGCATCAAACATTGCACAAAACCTACTTTTGCTTCCCCAATTGAGCTTTTTTTTCAATGCCTTATTAGGCCTCCTCTACCTTCCTCTGCTTTTCTTAAGGCTTTAATATTTTCTCTAATGAATTTTTCTCAAGTTTATTCCTTATTTGCTTGAGGGCTAAAAGTGGCTCTATATTACCAAACTTGTTGATTCTCATCAATGTTTGGTTTTCTTGTCACTCATAATAAGATCTTTACGATTTCTTTTTGAGATAGTATCTTTGCTATTACTTCTAATTAACTTGAGTGCGATAGCTACCTCTTGATCTCTGCTCAAGTAAAAATTTGAAGTATATCTTCTTCTAGATAGTTTCACTCAAGGATGGAAACTTCTTTGTGCACTATTCTTGGGATTTCAATGCCTCATATACATCCCTCTGAATTATACACATTTTCGTTAGCAATTTCAAATTTCTTTGAATTTCGTTATTGTTTTCATAACTTCAACTCATTCAACTAGATTGAAACTCTTCTTAGATGACTCTGTTATCTCCTTGGCTTAGCTGTTTTGGTGTGCCTCTCTCGTATGACTATTTGGATATTACATTACCAAGGGCTTTTGTTCTTTTTGTTATCATGTCACCTATTTATTTGTTTAGATCACTTTTTCATCTCTTAAATTTAGCTTTGTTAGCTTCTATACCTTTCCTAATATAGCCATTTGTTTATTTGATTTGTCAAACAATTAATGATATCCTCCATTGAAGCTATCATTGACCTAGGGTTAGGAATTTTCTTGAGGTGCATAGCGAGAATGTAGGATTTAGGAGGAAGATGTGCTACCTAATCAATGCATTATAGAAGTGGTATACGTGCTTGTTGCTGCATTTTTTCCAAGTAATTATGGGCGAGGTTGAAATACATTAAGTAGAAGAAATATTATTGTCATAATTTGAAGGAATGAGCTATTCCTTACTCTTTTAATTGTGCCTTTCTCTTAAGGTCATATTAGTTCCTCCCAAGGCCTCTAACTACCACAACTCCTCTAAAGACTAATATTTCTTATCTAGAGCATAATATATTTCCTCAAGGCCTATAAACCCTACTTGATGATACTTATCAATTCCTAGTCTCTGTACTTCATCACTCAAGGGTGATAAAATCCATCATAAACTCTTTTCAGGATCTCTATATTATGATATTTCATCTTGGATTACTACATTTAAGAGTGGTATATGTTTCTCATGCTCTTCTCGAGATATTAAAATCTCAAGTATATCTTCTATTAAATCAATTGATTTGAGGTTGGAAGCCTTCTATCATGCTTTTGTTGAGATCTTAGTATCTAAAATATATCCTCCTAAGTCATACTCCTCTTTTTAACATGTTTTAAGTCCTTTTGTATGTTGTTTCTTATTCTATGTGTTTAGCTCATTTGCATTCTATGTTAATTGAATGCCTACTTAAACAGATACATAATGTCCTTAGTTTAACTCTTTTATATTCTATGCCTCTCCTAATATGCTCTCTTATTACTATGTCAATGGAACTTCTACCTATGTTGCTACCTTATCAACCAAATTTCTTTTTTGATAGTCTTTTCATCTCTTAGGCTTAGCTTTATTGGCCATGCCTTTCTTGATATAAGCCCTTTGGCTATTATATCAATTGGAAGTATGCTAATCTAACTATTTCATGTCTCAAAAACTCTTATTTTGGTACTTGACAATGAGAATCAATATTGAAATACTTTTATTATGTTTGAAAACATAATCCGACTTTGATTTACAAGATATAATGTTTTTGATACTCGGTTATTCGTCCAAGCCCTACGTTGAAACTATTGTTGGTTAGGGCACGTGGATCCCTCTAAAGCCTAAAAGCGAAAAAAAATGGGATTTGGGAGGAAAATATGGTGCTTAGTAGATGCTCCCTGATAGTATGTGCATGCTTTTGTCATCATTATGACTCGAGCAATCACAAGCAAGGTTGAAATATTATAATCATTTAATGAAATATATAAAAATAGAAAAGTATCATTGACTATTTTTTGATAATTGAATAAGAGGAGTTATTTTTGTGATAAAACCTTTCTCATAAGTTCTTATTAGCTCTTAATGGGGCCTTGGGGTACATGAGACATTAATATCTTCTTTTCTCTAGAGTTCTTTTCAACACATCTTCTCTTAGTTTATTTAGTTGTAGAGTGGTAGCTTCTTTTCGAGCTTTTATGATCTCAGTATCTTTAATATACTCTCTTGGATCATTAATTGAATTGATTATGTTTCAATTAGACAAAGTTAAAAATTTTGATCAAATCCAAATTTATAAAAAAATCCAAAGAAATCAAATTATTGAATTTTGTTTGAAAATCATTTCATGCCTTAGATTTCTTTTATAAACCTTTGTTAATGCAATAAATCAAGCATTTTCAAATTGAATTTTGGATTGGATGAAAACTTAAAATTATAATTAAATTGAATAAAAATATCATAAAGTACATGATTGTTAATTTTCTTGATTGGTTTGATAATTTGTTGTAAAAACAAACTAAGGACTAAAAATTTTGAAAAGATATATAAAATTGTTTACTAAAAGTTTATTTAAAATTTTTTAAAAGTATAATAAATATATTAAACATTTTTGTACAGGTCCTAAGGACATTGTACGTTATTTGAATATTTGGTTTTCTTCTTCTTTTTTTTTTTTTATAAATTTAAATAGTTATTATTATTTTATTTTTAAAATTATATTGTATATGAATTATTTCCTAATGCTTTCTTTTTGTATGTATGAGTTAAGCCAGTTAGTTATATTTTCTCTTATTCATATATTAAAAATATAATTCTAAGATTTTGTTCTTAAAATAAAGTAAAAAAGCAAATCAAAGAAAAAACTTGATATGAATATTTAGGAAAACAATATTCAAATATTTGAATATCGAATTAGTTAGTTATGTTCTTTATTTGCTGTCTTAAAAATATTTGAATATTTGGAAAAATAAATAAATATGGAGAAAGGAGATCATGGTAGGATGCGTAAGGCTACTACCATCCCTCCAATCCAATGGTCCTAAATCCATGCTTTTCGCGTTATTGACCTCCTGATTACATCAAACATGCACGCAATTGCTTAATCTGTTATCCACGTAATCCACGTCAAATAGAGTGTACTTATCACGCTCCATCCAACTAAAGCCATCGAACGGTGGAAACAGCTCGAAGAAATCGTGGCAATTTTGGAAACGTAGAACAGCCGCCGGTGTATATATTTACCAGTCTGCCATCCCAAGTCCTCGACCTTTGTTTCTCCGACCCAAACGAAGAAGAGGAGGAAGCGTTGAGAGAAGGCATGGCAATGGCTAGTTTAGCCAGGCGAAGGACGGGGGGCCTTCTCCTGCGGCCGATGGAGATGAGTCGTTTCGTCGCCGCGTGGAGAGGCTTTGCGGCGGCGGCCGAGGAGAACGATGTGGTGGTGATTGGCGGAGGGCCAGGGGGATACGTGGCGGCGATCAAGGCTGCCCAACTGGGGCTCAAGACCACCTGCATCGAGAAACGTGGTAGCCTCGGGGGAACCTGCCTGAATGTTGGCTGCATCCCCTCTAAGGCAAGTCGCTACAGCATATTTTTTTAAATCTCTTTCAACCTTTGCGTGAATTAGGGTTTCAAATGTTGCTTGTGCTATTGGGTATTCCTCATTGTTTTGATTGTATCCTATGTGATTTTAGTTCAAAATTCAATCAAGGTGGAGCTTCTTTTTTGTTTTTTTGATACGGGGATGGTCATATTTGGTCCTAATTTGTCGTAAATTTGTATTGCTTGTGTAAAAGGAAATACTTTCATGGTGTTGAGCGTGGTCTAAGTGTAGAATTTGTTGTATTTGACCTTAATGAAAGCTTCATCGACGTTCTAGGTACTGAGTTAGATAAACCAGAATAAATCTGTAATTTTGTGTTATGCTATGATGTTTCTAAGCTCGAACTTGGTAAAATGGTTGTGTTTAATTTCTAATTAGGTACCCAAAACAAGTTTCTTTGGCTCATGTTTTTTCCTCAGCAAGTGTCACATTTTCTCTGTGCTGCGATGAAGCAGTAAGTTTAAAAACAAAGCAATAGATTACTTAGTGATGTATAATTCCAATCACAACCTAGGATATAAGGTTTCTTATGAGGGGAACTTGGTGAGAGGGGGCAATTTGTACTTCGTTTATTATAAATCACAACCTAGGGTTGTAACAATTTTTTGTATGTACTGCAAAATTGCAGTTTTTGCGGCTTGGTGAATGCATTGGATTATTTAAATGTTAAGGGAGGTGGCTGACTAGTGGAATACGCATGCAAGTCAACGGGGCATATATACTCTTATGTTTTTAACCTTGGTACATATTGAACAAATATGGTTCACATCCACGTTATAATCTAGAGAATGAATAATGGTTATCACATTTATGTAGCAGATGTGGATATGATGGGGATGAGAATTGTGGAGGCTAGGCATGCTTGGGTTTCAAGTTGTAGTAAAATTGGGTTAGGCTTCTGTAACCTACCTGAAGAAATTTTAGTCGTGGCTATTGATTTGGAATAATACACATTTCTTGATTTTAACTATATACTTTAATTCAGTAAGTTGGATAGTTTGACTATGAAGATTATATGCTTAGTGTTTATATTTACAGTATTTAGTGTATGTTTTAGGCTGTAGAACATATTGTTTAGCCTTTTACCACTAAGTTCGTTTTTTGAATTAAAACTAGAACTGAAGAAGTTAACGTTTACATGTTCAAAAGCATTTTTGGCTAACTGTACTTTTGATTGGCTGCCATTTTCTTATCGCTGAGCGTCTATATTTGGAGGTTGATTTCATGCCAAAATGGTTCTTTTCACCCATTGCACAAGATTAAAGTAAAAAGCATTGCGTTCGTTCAAGTCTATAATTATTTTTTTGGTCTCTTGTCATCCACATCGTTTGTATTCGTTATTGTGGGCTATTTAGCTATTTGGAATAATAAAACCTTTCCTTTTCAAACAACCCCCCTACTGCATCTTTGAGGATAAAATAAAAATTGAAGAAATTTAACGACATCCTTTATAACACACCTTGGACACCCATTCTTGTATCTATACTTGGCTTATACTTATTATAGTGATGCATTCTATTATACCTAGTTTAGTTCTTAGTCTCTTATGTAAAATTCCGTGCTTCATAACTCACTGAACTAGACTAAATATTAAAAAAACCAAAATTAAAATAACAATCCATCACTCCTTGAATGAAGCTAGTGCTCATGACCATTATTTATCTGTTATAAAGAAACATGATTTAAAGCTTTGTTCAGTAGAAAATAGACTTGTGAAATTAACTAATATGGTTTGTTTTATGAATATTATTCTTGTTTCCTGATTGGTTTACCCATCTATCCTTATGCTTCTTCATAGTAAGGTGGATTAAGGGGTTGTTTTGATCCAAATTAAGGCGTTGGGTTACTATTGGTTAATATCAATCAATGTTAACAAATAAATTCAGTCAATTATAATAAATTTAAGTTGATGGATCTGAGTTGGTTTAAAGGATATCATTCATTTCCATTAACCCAAATTAAACATGGTTAATTGGAATTGACACATTTGGATTTTATCAAGATGAAATATAACAAGAAGGGTTTTACCCAAATCAATTTAGTTGATCTTAGAATAGTTCAGCTTTGTTTATCTCCAATGCAACTAATAAACAAGTGAACCATGATTTGTATATTCTGCATTGCCAAAGACATCTGCCTAATTTCTTCTAGAGCAGGTTAACATATGTATCTTTTTCATGCCATGGTAAAAAACTTTTTGGCATCAAGGACAAGATTCCAAATTCACCAATCATTTGTTTTATCTTCATTTAAACTCCTTGAATACCTATGGCCATTAACAAGGAGATCTTCACATTATGGTTTTATAGAGTACAAAAGTTGAATTTCATACAAATATGGATCCATAATTGTTGCATCGATGGTGTTTTGTGGGGGTCCTTCTGTGGTTGTTAGTTTACCATAATATTGCTTTAAATTGAAGTTGCTGAATTTGCTCAATACTTGAAATATTTAGGTTAACTTATGCTAAAAACACATAGTTGAGGTCCTAGATTGTTGTTGCATACTTTTTATATCTTCACTAACATATTCATCTAATTTGCATAGTAATTGACCTACCCTAGTGACCATAGCATGGATTTTGTCACTAACATTAGTTCTTCTTATACAGACAACACAATAATGCCAAAAGGAGGTTTGCTTAGAAAATCTCGAATTAGGAATGACAATGGGTATTATGTGCTTCTGCCTATTGCAATGTTTAACCTCACCTTAATAAAACTCTATAACCTAAGTGTAGTATGGAAAACTTGTTTAACTTGTTGAGCAAAATTTGTCCATTGAATAGTGAACTTTTGGAGTTTATAATTTGTGGTGGCTTCTATAAAAAACGAGGTCAAGGAAAAAGTTGAGAACAAGGGTAATTGTCAAATAAGTAACTCCATGAATTCTTGGATAAGAAAAGCAATGTTCTCTCTCTCATGGAATAGTAGAGGATAGCAGTAGTATGCTTCATTATTGATCTTATGGAGATATTCTTTTAGTTGTTGATATCAAGGACTTAATATGTGGAGGTGATAACCTCAGTTATAAGAGAGACACTTATTTTCTATTGAAATTCCCTCCAACATCATGGTTTTGTTGATCTACATTTGGCTGATATTTTTGATTTGCTCTATTATTATATTTTCAAGACTTGATGGAAAATAATGTCCCATCTTCTTCATATGGAAGTTTTGGTTAAGAGATCTTTGAAATGGCTAATGTAAAAAACAGAGCCCTTTCTCTTATAAATAAAATGCCTCCTTTTGTGCAAACTTAAGTGTAACAGTATACTGTTTGTTATCCTCATGGTTTGTTAGCTGATCACCACCAATCCATGGTAAAGTTGTCCTTCTCCTTTAGAAACAATGTCTCTTTGGTGAGACAAGTCCGTGATGAGTTTGATTTCAGTTTCTTATTTACCTTAGATTTTAATGTCTTATTTATCATTTCTTCTTGCTTGAATTATACTTTGATGCATCTCTATATTTCCTATTCAGGCTCTCCTTCACTCTTCTCACATGTACCATGAAGCAAAACATGCATTTGCAAACCATGGTGTGAAGTTCTCCCAGTTGGAAATTGACCTTTCTGCCATGATGGCTCAAAAGGACAAAGCTGTCTCCGGCCTTACTCGTGGAATAGAAGGCCTCTTCAAGAAAAACAAAGTAAACTATGTGAAAGGCTATGGTAAGCTCACCTCTCCATCGGAGGTGTCTGTCGATTCCCTTGATGGAGATAACACCATTGTGAAAGGCAAAAACATTATCATTGCCACTGGTTCCGATGTCAAATCTCTTCCCGGGATCACGATCGACGAGAAGAAGATTGTCTCCTCAACTGGAGCTCTGTCTTTGCCCGAAATACCGAAAAGACTCGTCGTAATCGGCGCGGGGTACATCGGTTTGGAGATGGGCTCGGTGTGGGGACGACTTGGGTCCGAGGTGACCGTCGTGGAATTTGCTGCAGACATTGTTCCAACAATGGATGGCGAGGTGAGGAAGCAATTCCAGCGCATGCTCGAGAAGCAGAAGATGAAGTTTGTTCTCAAGACGAAGGTCGTTGGGGTCGACACTTCCGGAAATGGCGTCAAGCTTACGCTTGAACCTGCTGCAGGTGGTGAGCAGAGCACGCTTGAAGCCGACATAGTCCTTGTTGCGGCTGGCAGAATCCCATTCACCGAAGGACTTGGCTTGGAAAAAATTGGCGTGCAAACAGACAAGGCGGGAAGGATCGTCGTCGACAAGAAGTTTGCCACCAACGTTCCGGGAGTCTATGCCATCGGGGATGCAATTCCCGGGCCCATGCTTGCACACAAGGCAGAAGAAGATGGTGTAGCTTGTGTGGAATACATTGCTGGAAAAGAAGGTCACGTGGACTATGATATGGTCCCTGGAGTTGTTTACACTCATCCAGAAGTGGCTTATGTTGGGAAGACAGAGGAACAGATCAAAGCCACCGGAGTTGCCTACAGCGTCGGTAAGTTCCCTTTTTTGGCAAACAGCAGGGCGAAGGCCATCGACGATGCGGAGGGCATTGTGAAGATTATAGCCGAGAAGGAGACTGACAAGATTCTCGGAGTGCATATAATGGCACCTAATGCAGGTGAGCTCATCCACGAGGCGGTGCTCGCATTGCAATACGGAGCATCGAGCGAGGACATCGCCCGAACCTGTCATGCTCACCCAACGATGAGTGAGGCGGTGAAGGAAGCGGCCATGGCAACCTACGACAAACCCATTCATATCTAATGTGAGATCGTTTTAGCTTTTGGTGGTGTTTGAAATAAGAAGCTTTCCCCATGGAATCAGATTTTGATCTTCTTCTACAGAATATTGTTGAAGTTTTTGTTATTTAAATCTTAACAATTGAAGTCAGATGTGGCTGTTTGTTAAAATGATGATGTTTTATCCCCAACATGCACACTATGTGCTTAACTGGTGGAGATTTAATTCCCTGTTGTATCTTAAACAGATGTGATTTCATTAATTGCCCATCATGATTCCTGCAGACAACTTTAAGAAACATTTTAATCCCTAATTCCTATTTTATTGTTTTGAGTCAAAATAGTTTTGGGTTGCAGCATGATCACAGTTGCATGTTAGGGATTTAGTGTGTTGCTTTAAATATTTTAAGTGTATATGTACACAATAAACAACCATATACTTATATTATTCCATCAATTCATATGCATGATTATGTTTATAAACATCTACAAAGAAATGCAGAGTTGATAATCGACTCGAAAAACTTCAATTTGAGCAAAAAACTGACCCAATTTTGGTGCTAAATGCAGGGCTTCAGATTACTGGAACCATTAAAGAAGAAATACACTTTCTTAAGTCTTCACAACTCAATAAGATTTTTTAACAATTTGTGGTGCAACCTGAAACTACTTCCCTTGATGATGAGAACATTAACAATCTAATATGCTTCATTTTAAGCACATCAATGGTTGAAAACATCAACTCTTTGGAACAGACTCCTGATATTCTCTGGCAAAAGTTACAAAACTATCCAATCCACGTAGAAGCAGGTTTTCAAGGAATGGTTTCAATGCCTGGAGAAGGCAAAAGAGGCTGCATGTTGATCATCTGCTCTTATGATTGGTTATAAGCTTCAGAATGGCTAAAGAATTTGTGTTACTTACTGAAGCAACAGGAGCTAAAACTTGAGGAACTTCGTATGAAACAGTGAGCTGCATTGAGGTTAAGGAAACATAAGAGTCGAGAAGCAGGAGTTGAGCCACATGAAAGAAAAATAATGATACACTTCAAGTCAATGCCATCTTTTTATTGTTGAAATTTTGATGAGAAATGGAAAACAGAAATGCCTTTAGAACAAGTATAGAGTCATAATTATGTGAAGATTGTTCTTGTCCTACAAAAGAAATTTAAATATCAGCAAATGCAGTCACCAAGTTGTATAATTGGCATATAAAAATTAACATACTACTGAACTTAAGGTAAATTTAATTTTTTATGGTTTCTGTAAAGCACAAAACTTCAAATCAAGAATTCTAACCTCAATTCTACACGATGAAGGACCTTTGGGATAAAACCGAACAGCACCTCTGCAAGAAAAAGATAAAGGTAATTTTCTCTATAATGATGAGGTCATTAATCTATATTAGATGATTGTTTTCATGGCCATAAAATGGAAAATTATTGTACTGGTGAATATAACAAATCATACCCTCCCAAATTGCATGAAACACAACTCTCATATCACCCTTACATGAGGAAGCAGGGATCATCTTAGAGTCATGCCCAATTATATAATTTGATTCTCCTTAAATTTATCCTTAAATTGATGTTAACATCAATCTTCTTTCACATGTATTCATTGCATTGGTAATTCATGAAAAAGTTCATCTTCTATGATAGTAATTTGAGTATCTATTGGACATAAAAGCATTAACATGACCCAAAAAGAGCAAAATAATATATGATAAGAATTCATTAAAAATACAGATCTTATGGGAATTTTATTTTGGGAATAACACAACAATCTATAATAAAAGGAAAAACATTTTAGTGAGTTCCATAAGTTCTGTGTTACAGCTCTTACCTATTAGGAAGACCTTCTAGAGATCGCCAATGAATCTTCTGATTAGGAATGGGCTGTACAATATTGACAAGAAGGTTTGTTGGAGAATAATATGTCCACTAAACCATACAAAGGATTTATGAGCATACCTGCATATTTCGAGCAAGCCAAGAGAACTCAACATCCTGACCAAATACCTCAGACTTCAGTGTCCAGCGTGATACATCAGGCTTATCCTTTAGAACCTAATGATTGCCAAAATACAGTTTTGAGAAAAAGAAATTTTTTGCTAATTTTTATAATACCAGCTTCACAATACCAATTAGTTTAGTAATAAATTCTAAGTTCATAGTGATAATAAAAAGATAAATAGAGAAAGAGTGGATCATACATAACATATATATATATATATATATATGTATGCCACTATGACCAACCATATTGCACTATGTATCATTTCACAAAAAAGGACGCTGCTCTTTTTTTTTTGGTTCCAATAGAAATATATGTTAATAGTGGAATTTCAAATTTATTGAAAAAATATAGTTTTTGGAAAGAGAACTTCTTATATCCACTTTTCCATCAAGAGTATATTTACTTACTTGCTAATGATCATAAGTTCAAGATTTTTTTAACATGTGAAAATTATTAATATTGACTATCATACTAAATTTAGTTTAATACTTGTAAAACATTTAATTACTTGAATGTATCAACAAAATTCTGTAAGATTTCCAGTTTTCCCTTGTGTATTTGTGTGGATGGATGGGTTGGAGGATGAAAAAAAATGGTAGAATTTGCCATCTAGTGTCCTTCATGGTATAGTGGTCATCTTCTTGTTGTGTGCACATTGTTCAGATTGCATATAAATTTACTACCATTTACTTCAAGCAATATATTATAATAGTTTCTATAAGAAAAAACAAATACGTGTAGTAAATGGTTCATTTAAGCCAAAAAATGACAACTGCATTTATTTATTATAAGCAGAACAGACTTTACTTTTCCAAATAAAAATAACATGAACAAAGCATTTGGCAAATTTCAATTTTCTCATTAATGGAGCAGTTTAAAGAACATGCAGTCAATTAAAAGAGAATATATATTAGTGCATATCATCAGCATGTTATTGCTGCTTTTGACGATGTGTGTGTATATGTAAATGAAGGTAAATCCATGTAAAGCAAAAAAAGGGGTTTTAGAGAGAGAATTTGTAATGACAATTGTAAGAAAAAAAAGCCTCGTTGAAAATAACATCAGATGTTTGAATTCCTTACATCCACCAGGGTAAAAGCTATCATTAAACTCATGATACGGTTGGAACTAGAAGTTCAACTAAAGCAGAAAATAGCTGATTGAGGTTTTCCTCCATATATATAATGGAAATCTCCATAAAATGCTCTTTGTCATTAATACAGATGGTGGCTCCAACCATGCTTATATTAATTGAAGAGACTGACTGAACAAAGGAACTAAGAGTATACTCACTAGTAATCGATATGCACCTTTACAGAAGATATGAAAGGCATCCATTGGGGAATAAGTTCCCGATTAGAATAGCATTCAAAGGCAACAGAACAGGGAATGTCAGCATCGATAACAGAGCTGTATTAACAAGAGAACTTCATCACTATGTAGGCTCCATTTAGCCACGCATAATACTTGTCTTAAATCCATGTCCTTAAGGTTATTGAACAAAGAATAAAATGAACAAATTCAACAGTTTCTCAGATAAGCAACCAAAAAAATTAATTCAAAATCTCCCTACCATATATCACTTCTACAAAGTTGTCATCATATCATGGGGAGAAACATTTTCAAATCTTCAATTCACACTCCACTGATAGATTAGTAACATCAGTGTTGTTGTTTGTTTTAAACTACCATCATAATGCTTATGTTTATGTAAATATAAGTATGCTGCATGCGTGCATATCAGAAAACTTGGCACAGTAAGTTTAAGTGATATGGTAATGGTCCCTCCTACCATCAGTGAATAAAATTACCAGATAACACAGCTACGAGCACAACCAGGTATTACTATCAGACAAACAGGTGTTTCAGTGGAAATGAAAATGCACATTGTTAGCTACTCGAGCAAAAAAGCAGATTAATGGAAGGTTTTCAAGCATGTGTCATCCTATGAGTTGTCTGACACTGACACTCAAATTCCAAATTAGACATTAAAACAGTTAAACCCACTTAAGAAAAATTTTTCTAGTGATAATACGTGTTTGTCTTACTTCAACCATTTTTGAGCCATCAACATGAAGTATCTTTTTCTATTAGTTCCCATTGGAAGTTAGGTACTAAGTCTAGCTTGCACAAAAAGTTTCCAATTCACTAATTATTTCCTTAATATTGCCATCATAACCAACCGTGAACCTTTTGCCCTCCGCTTTAATTAATAGAATACACAAAATAGGATTGATAACTCTAGTCCTTGGGTATCTCAATGTAAGTAGCCTGACAAATCAGTAAACGAATTTAATGGATAAATTGATCCATAAGAAGCTAAATATTTGCAGCCTATAAGGTAATATCATTTACCATTGCAATAAAAATTCATCCATATCCGTCTATTAAGCTATGCCAACCAACACTTTGCTCAAACATGTTAAGAAAAACACAAGTTTGAAATTAGTCAATTTATATATCTTAATCATTAAATGAGATAGAATTTTGTTGACAAAAGCTTTAGTTTGGTACTTCCAAAACAATTAATGTTGATTAAAAAAACTCTCATTCAAATTGTAAAGATGATGTAAATTTAAAAAGGTTAACAAGATAAGTTTAGATGCATTAGCTACTAAATTGTTGTTGTGAACCATAAATTAAATAACCTATAGCAAAATTGCTTTAGAAATGCTTATTATTTATTTTGATCTATTATAAAACTTATTCTTGATCTATACACTCCAAATTATGTTACATTTTATTAAAAACCAACACCAAACATTGAAACTAATGCTTCAAACTTTGAAACCATCGAAATTACTAAAATAACAAGCTTGCAAGGAGGTTCGTAAGTTTTAAAACTTCACTAGAGACAAGTATGGAGAATAGAGAATGATAGAATTAATATTTTGTGTTTATGCTGGTTTTGCGATAAAACAAAAAGTAGAGTATTGATAATTATGGATAAAATCTTCAAAAAAGAGGCACTGAAAACTGAAAAAAGAGTTTACAATGAAGGCCTTGAACATTTTGAGATAGGTTTTAAAAAACTTCTTAGGTAGTCAAACTATTAACTTTGCTAGTGTTCATGCCATTTGAATAGAATATGGTTCTAAAGAGAAAAAAAGGATTTTTCCTTGGAAAAATAGTAGAAGAGATTAGAAAGGAGAACCTATATTTGTCAAAGGAAATTTGTGCATATTTATTAAAAAAACAAAAAATTTATAAGAATGATTTTAGATAGGCAAAAGAAAGTTAAAGGATATGGAGTTACTGTAGTATGTGAAGTTGCAATTGCTTTTGCATTATTTAACAAAAAAAAGAACTCTTGACATATAAGGACAGGTCAACAACAACCAAATGATCTTTTCTTAGTCAACAACAACCAAATGATCTTTTCTTACTTGAAAAAGAGGAACTATGTATTGCAAAAATTATAAGGCCAATTTAATTAAGGTTGACCATAAAACAATTTTTACTGACATGGATATCCATAAAAAAAAAAATTGCAGAATTAAAAAAATATATCAACATATTAAAGCAAGCAAAATTGCAGTTACAGTTCAAACTGAAAAGCATACTTGTAAAAATCATAAGAATTGAGAGATATAATCTAGCATAAGAACCTAAGAAAGTAATTCTAGATATTAAGGTAGTGATTCTAAGGATTTTTATAAGAAATGAAGTGAAGAGGCTGAAAACAAAAAAAGAAACTGTGCTAGTCATTATAAGAGTGAATAAAACTAAAGGTTTGACTTTTGTGAAACACAAGAATAATGATAATTATTGGCCAATGAAGAGTGTTAGCTTTAGATTAACTTGTAATTTTCATTAATTTTCTGTAATGATTTTGATAATCAAGAAGTTCGAAAGAGCTCAGGGATTCAAAAGAAAATATGTTTTTTATTTCTATTGGGATTTCCATGAATGAGGATAAGGGAAGCACATGAGGAAAGGTGTTTCCAGGTTTACATCAATACCATGTTGAAAACACAAAGAATCTAGACAAATGAAGGAAAGACGACTCATAACTATACGATTTGGGAAAAATATTTCAAAAGCAACTATTAGAGCAAAGACAAATTTTTCACTTATGATATCACTTAGATTAAAAGATATTTGCACATGATATGCATTAATGCCAAAGAGAAGAGTGCGGCGAGAAATAGTCTCATTGCTTCGAAGAGAGGAAGTGCAAAAGAAAGGAAATGTAGTAGAGGAGACAGAGGATGAGAAAGAGAGAAATGAGCATTGGAGTTCGTTTGCACAAAAAAAACCCTTAAAATGGGGAAAACATCAACCAAGGGGATCCAATAATCTTTTTCTAATTTACAAATTTTATCCTCAACTTTTAAAAGTTCAATGAAAGAACCTTGTATAAACAACACCGACGTCCTTCTTTGCTTCGCTCCATTGTGCACAGTTGCTAATGAGTCCATCCCGTTGGTCGTTATATGATGAGAGGCCTTTAATCAACAAGATATCTAGTCATAAATGTCACATAATGGAGAATTAGGGATATAGTTGGAGATCTCTTTTGTGCATCCTCATAATGATTGGTTATCATTGATGTTTGTCATAAAGTCATGAACTATGATCATTGCATCTCCCTCCATGAGGTTGATCCTGTTGTTGTCTAATCATGAGAACTCCTTAATTGGTCTTGAATCCATGTTTGGCCAAGAAATCTTGTTGTATGAGAGTGTAATTGCATAAGGAGTTCATTGTTAACCAAGCTGAGATCTTGTCCTAGTGAAGAAAGTTCTTGTCATTCATACAAGGCAAGTCTCTTGTTAAAGATGACAAAGTGAGGTCTCATCAGGAATGATGGAGGCTCTTGTTGGAATAGTTTAGACAAGGCATTGTCAAGGATGACAAGGGAGGCTTTTGGCCTAGGAATTAAACCAACTCGCTAAGGAGGGAGTCCGCAAACTCTATAATGAGAAAAGAGTCCAAAGGCCAATATCACTAACATGACAATGCAAACAATCCATGGTTGATGCTTCTTAAAGATGAGGATGATAGTTGGATGAGGCACAATCCCATGAAGGATGATTAACTGTCTACCTAAATAGTTAAGCAGGAGAAAGCAATGATTAATAATGGTTAATTGGAAGAGAATGGCCAATTTCCAACCACTACTTTAAGCTTGAGAGATTAATCAACTAGGGCAATGACACTATAACCAAGAGAGCTACATTAATACTAGAAAGGCTAAAGAAAATTGAAGCACATTTGCATGACCAAAAAAGGTTACAACACTTCAATAACCTATCAACCATCAATTTAAGATAAAGGTGAGAGCTATGACCATGGAGTAGTTGACATAGGTAGTTGCCAAGAACGGGTAAAATTGAGTACCAACTATTGCCATTGAGTAGATTACCATACTAAAAGTGAAGGAGGCCAACCTACGCCATTAAGTCATTGAGTTTGTTAACAGAGTGCCAGTTTGCAATCAACCCTCACTTTCAAAGTTGTTTGGAAAAAAATGAGGTTGCAAAGAATGGGTAATAAGCTCATCTAATTAATTGCAACAACAAATCTAATTGTGGGTCAAACCATGTTTTGGCTAAAGAAGAGCAAGCTCAGGCTATGGGTAAGTAGATTAACTTCCAAGGATTAGCTCACCTTATATTTAGTGGCTTTAGTTCACAAAGCAGGTAGACAAGTAGTCATGGCTTCTTCTTTCCACTACAAAGCTACAACAATAGGACCCACAAGGAGAGGCTCATCAAAGAAAGGTGGTTCTCTTTCATGATGCATTTTTCCTTTTTTTGTTCCATCAATTGTACTCTTGTAATGTGTAATGCCCAAAGAGGGCAAAAAATGGACATAGGATGATATTCCAAAAGAGAGGAATCACTAAGTAAAGAATAGCTTTTATGTAGGGCTTCTAAAGTTGCAAGAATGATTTTTTTTAAATCAATTATTGAGGGGAAGATCCTTATATACCACGTTTTTAAAATATCAACATGCATTATAGGGACAAATTTGTATAGGATCTCATGAAAACTCTACAGTTAAACATATTGGGCTTGAAGTAGCTTCGGGATGAGAAATTACACAAAAACAAACCCTATATAAAAAAAAAACCTCTACGAATAAGAATGGAGTGTCACAATACCTCAACATAATGAGATTGGGATAGCGCATAATGAGTATGTTTATAATGTACACTTTCCAAGTGTTTTTTTAATTATCAACCACACCATGCCAATCGACATGTAATCTATCAGATTAAGTCATTATTTGTTTGTGGAAGAAACTCATTGCATGGTTGCTCGGTATAGTTAATTAAAAGTGTTAGTTGGTCCAAGCCATTATTAGCTTTATGAAAGAAGTAGCTTGATTGTACTATCAAATTAACTCATGGGGTTGTGACTTGAAATCATTGCCCGTAATAACACGGCGCCCAATCATCCAAAGCTACAACATCATCCCTTTTGCTTTTTATGATCATTGTTAATTTGAGATAAGAAAGCCTAAGGCCCCTTGGATGCATATCATTTATTAAAAAAATGAGTCCACTACCTCCTACCACCACATGCCTTTTAAATAGTATAGAACCTTTCTCCTCGACCACCTTAGGAACTTTTCTCTACTGAACCCTAACAAAAATTATGAAACCTAACTTGTAGAGAATTCCCTAGATATGAAAAGAAAAAAATGACCACTCTTGTTGACTTGTTTTTCACAAATACTCGATAACTTTGTTTGTCTACAACTATGATGAATGTCTAAAAGCTTCAAAAAAAGTTTTGGAATGATATGTATATTCAATTCTTTCGGAGAAAGTACTACTATAATCTAAGTCCAAGGGAACTTACAAGACAAGAAAGGAGTATAAAGGAAGAATTCAATAGAGGAGGATGACAAGGAGTAATTTCTAATTCACAATCCCTTTCTTTGCTACAATGGTCTCATTTCATAGAAGAGAGCAAAGTTATACTACTTATCTCCTAACCTTACTACTAAGATGTGCCTACAATATATGAGATGTATAATAAGCATCTTTTTTTCAACAATTTATAGATCATAAATGTTGTATCTCAAAGAATATGGGATATTATCAAGTAAACTTTTGTGTGTCATGATTGTGGTCAGTAGTCATTGACCTTCTATGTGGATTCATGGGTAAAGATCAGTCTTCTCCACAAAGTTGATCCTCTTGTGATATAGTCATGGGAACTCAACAATCGTCATGAATCCTTGTTTGGCAAAGAATTCTCAATATTAAAAATTGCAATTGCTTTAGGAAAAGGTTTGTCTTCAACCATTGTCAAATCTTCGCCTACTTTAGGGAAGCAAGTTTTCATTGTTTCAATGAGGCAAGGCTTTCGTTGGAATGAAATTTCTTGATGATTGGCATGCCTAACCAAATGCCACCTAACCCCATGTTGCCAGGCATCACATTGTTCGTGAAGAAGTGAAATTGTGACCTCACAATACAACCAAATAAGAATTTTCTAATGAATCCTGGATAACATCCATTTGAAAACTATTACTAGGATTTTTCAAGATTTGTCTTATAATAGGAAAGTTTTATAGTCGACAATTTCTCCCTTAAGTAAGTTCTTTAAGAATCAAGAAGCACTTACAATCTAATTTTGTTCAATTTTGTGTTTTGGGACCTTTGATTGGTTAGGACAACATCAGTTTTAAATTGTACGAAATAGCCAGCATAGCACAATCACAATCACTCAAGAAACTCTACGTAAAATTTCTCCGTCAAGGCTCAGAAGGACTCGATCGTAAGTATACAAAAAAGGCCGTGATCCGAAATCCAGCTCAAACACAACAATCGACGTAGATCTACAAGAAATGGATCAAATACCTGCAGTCCTGCCACTCCATAACAGGGAAGAAAGGTCTTCGAGGAGCGAGGGTGGACTTCTTCTTATTAATCACCAAATGATGCGCATAACTCCTCCGGAACAGGAAGCCGTGATAGGAATTAAGAGCAGTTCTACCAAGAAGACGTAACTCCATTTGTGTATGGCTGGCTACTTTCCCTGTCCTTTTGAAGAAGGTCAGCAAGCTAGAGCTTGGGATGGTAAGGATTGCAGACATGGAGACCAAGGAGGAGAAGCTCGGCTGGTCCTCTCCTTCGTCCCTCTCCAGGTAAGGCATCCTCCGCTCACCTCCAGTAAGGTTACTCCACACTTGGTAAAATCGGTGGGACCTACAAACTACACACACACACACAATGAAAATGATTTTCTTAAAAATAGGCTATAAAGAGACTTGTTTGATAATAAATAATTAAAAATATTAAAATAATTTAATTTTCTTATAATAATAAAATTATTTTATTTTTTTAGGATGACAACAAAAAAAGTGATAATATTATATTTTTCTAAAATATATTTAACCATTTAGCAAGTTATTAATATTTGTACATACAATTGATGTATGATCAATCGTATTTACAAAAAATTTATATACATACAAATATGTTGTCCTTTTGATTAGAAATATATATATTATATCATTTTGTAATTTTATTATATTTAATATGTTATACATTTTAGAGTTCAATTGGCATGATTTTACTTATATGCATTTTAATATAATAAAATTAATTTACTAAAATTATATGTTTATATGTTAAAATATTATTAAATTATTATGATTTTGAGAAATATTTTATAGTTTCGAATGTATTTGAAAAACTTATTTAAGCGGATTATTGAATAAAATTTTTCATGAAAAATTTGATAATAATGAGTTATAAATTTTTTAAAACTTAGATATTTAATTATTAATTTTTATAAAAATGGGGACAAATTTATAATTTCCAAACCAAGTTTTTACCACACATAAGATGATGGGTTAAAATTAATTTATAGCTGCATACGAAAGTATTTGCAATGAAGTTAATAAGGGAAATAAACAAAAGTAAAGAGATATGTCACTCCCAACCCAACATAAATTCAAAGCACTCAATAAAACACATCTCATATACAAACTGTCAAATGATCGAGCATAATAGCAATAAGGTCGAGGGAATTAAAAAAAAGAGCACGGGTGATGAAAAATACCATATTCATTTCAAACATCAAATGTAATACAAATGAAATAAAATAGCACCACACAATAATTAGCTACAAAAAAAAATTTGAAACCAAATATTAATAAACATCTATAATAAATAAATAAGCTATTCTCACTTATATAAAGACCATCTCACTTATACAAATATAACATATATTCATCTTAAGATCATGAACTACTATCTAAAAATTTTTATTATTTTGAATAATGTTTTCATGACTTAATATAATTGAGAAATAAAATAGGATAATAAATAGAATAATATATAATAATTTTGTAATAAAAACATGATAACAACATGTTTATGCCTATATGTATCCAAATTATCATATGATACTAATATCACATAGTTACATCATATATCATATTTTTCTTTTCTTTCATAAATAATTTTTATTTACTATTTTTTTATTTTTTATTTTTTTTCATATGTATTTTTTATTTGGGCTAAGATTCATTTTATAATCTTTATCTCCACCCCCAAAGAATCCCACAACATATATCATCATCATGTAGTTATTGGCCTTTAACATGCTATAACCTCACCTCTAAATCTCATAATATTAATAGGAGAAGTATACCTCATCATCAATTATTATCTCCTCTTATTACCAACATCTTGTACTAATGAAAAAGAGACCTCTAACATATCGAGGCTCAACTATAAATACTCACAACACCAAGGGGTGAAGTATATCTTATCATCATGTAGACATTGAACTCTGATATGTCGTGACCCCATCAAAGAGTACACAACACCAGGTAGTGAAGTACATCTTATTATCGAGTCACTATAAGGTAAGGTCATAGAGAAGTAATATCTTCTTAATTATCTTTCTTATGATCCAATAAATCATTAGTTTATACCAATATTTTTTCTTTTCTTTTTCTTTCTTTTTATGATATGTTTTAAGTTATAACTTCATATATTTACACATATAAGTTACATATTATATGCGTCTATCAATCTCTTCACTTATTGCATCAAGCCTCTCCCCATTACTTGGCTTCATTGAGCACAATAGCAAGCCAGATCCTCTTCGATTTAGATTAGTTTGCTTGTGAAAATGCCATAAAGCAAGAACCAATATATGTGATACAAAAATCATATGCATCAATAGTAATGTAATGTTATAATAAAATCAAAACATATGCAATGATGTCATGTGTGCAAATATTGACATCACCAAGCATTCTACAAAAGTAGTCAAGGAATTTAGCAACTTATTAATATCATAATTATTTTAGTTTTTCTATTTGATGATTCTAAGAAGCTTCTTTCACAACTTTTCATCTTCTTTTATCTATCATTCTTATTTTCTGCATAATTCATATTATTTTTTATTAATAATAAGATAATTTTTAATTATAACTTGTAAGAATATACTTTCAAAAGTTACATCAAACCATTCTTTATTATATTACTTATTTTTAACATTTTTATTTCATGTAATATAATATCACATTGTATGATCCACAACCTCCATTGATCAAATAAAGGATCATGTAGGGCAATCTTTATTAAGCATTTCATGAATTGATCATATATGCTCGATGAGCAAGAGTGTCTTACGATAACTCACAAACACACACCTGTTGGTGTCGCACTAGTCCCATTCAAACTCAGAGTTATACCTGAGCCAAATCCTATTTTGATTAGTTATCTTTATCAACTATAGAGGTATATTATAATATTATTTTTTTCTATAATTATCTCTATTATTTTTACTCTATTCATCTAAGCATACTTCGTATAAAATATGTCATCAATGACATTAGTTCCTATGCATGCTTTACTCATTATTATCAGTTGTTCGTCATCATCTGGTCATCTATTACTACTGATTGATGTTGTTTGGTTGCCGAACATCACCTAGTCTCTCACAATCACTAGCTCACATGATGCTCCATGACTGTCCAACATCACCTAATCTCCCATCAGCTATCCGCTCTTTAGCTGTCATTGATCGCCATCATATGTCTCATCTATTATTAGCATCTTAACCACATTATCATTGATATTCACTCTGTCATGTTACATGATTGCATAATTTCTCTTATGACATTATTTTTTATGTATTTTTTTTATTTTATATTTAATGTAATTAATCTACTTAAAGTTAATGTCTTAGAATTCTAAAGATCTCTTTTAAATTCTCATGTGACTTAGCTCAAAAGTTATCTTTTGTTATGCCCACTTATAGTTAATATTTTAAAACTCTAAAGATCTTTTTTGAATTTCCAAGTAAATTAACTCTTAAATTATCTTTTCACATGCTAATGTAAAGTTAATATCTTAAAATTCTAAAGATCTCTTTTAAATTCTTAAGTGATTTGACTTCAAAATTGTATTCTTCATATTGACTTATCATCCTTTTCATGCTTATAATATATTCCTAATGTGTATTTAATTTTTATTTTTTTATACATAATAATTAAGCTCTCTTTCATCTATAAATAAGAGATTTTATTATTATAATGTTATTATTGATGAATAAAACCTCTCTTATTTGTGTGATTTTATTTTTAAGAGCAAAGAGTATACACCTAACTCTAATTAGAGAGATTTCAACTTTTCCTGCCTTTATGAGAGACATTCCATCAGAAGAGCCAACAACTAAACAAATTTCTTCTTTCTCTGGCACTCTTAATTATTCACCTACCTTTTCACTCTCTCAATCAAATCACTAAACTGACATCCTCAACAAAGCTTAAAATTCTAACCTATCATCTTATCACCCTTTAACTATGCTTCATCACTAACCCAAAACCTCTACCGCATTACCCTTTTTATATCTTTGTTGCTCCATGTGCCAACTTTAAAGGAAACTACATGATATCATTACCAAAAAAGCATACTCATTAAATAATTTTTATTTTTTTTAGATAGTAATATAAAGTTAGTATTATTCTTTATTCTATTAAAGTATTTTACATAAAGTTTGTCTAAAATTTTTTTATATATATAAAATTAGATATGACAAAACTACTCAGTATGATTTTATGTTTAATGCTTAACATATTGTCATCTTTTAAATTGAATAATCCACGATACAACTTTGGATGCTAATTTTTAAATAGTTCTAAAACAATATACATGATATCTAACTCTAATTAACGTATAAATCATTTAATATTTTATAATTAATCTATTAAACATCTTTAATATTATAAGCTCTAAATTAGATCATGATAGAAGTCTAATTTATCCTACTTCACCATATCTCAATTTCATACTATTATAATCTATAATAAATACTTGATCAAATAAGGGATCAATCAAATAATCTCTTTTACATATAGCATTAATTTATTGTATTGTTTGATCAATTTATCATACTAATATGATTTATTATACATACTTCATTAGACAAAGGATAGAATTGACGATCTCTCTTAAGTAATGTGTTAACTAATTATATTGTTTGGTCTTTATTTCATAAATGTATGATTCTTAACATATGCCTGATCAAGCTAGTCGTCAAAAAGACAATTCTTTCTGGTAATACATGAGTTTATTATAATATTTGATCTCTACTTCAATATAGTACAATGCATAACAAATACTTAGTTGAACTAAAGATTGTTCAAATGACTTTTAACTTAAGCATTCCATAATTTGTCATACCATCTAATCAAAACATCATATTACTATGATATTTAGTTAATCTCCTATTTACAGTTAGGCCAATGGCTCTTCTATAGTAACTTTAACCTGAACTTTTTTATATTTATTTCACTAATTATTTTTTCTCTATTTATCCATTTATCACTTTAAGATTATGGTAATTTTTCTTTCTTTTCAAATCCTTAAAGTCAAATAGATGAAGAAAATTCAAACCTTTTTAAGAAATATTTTAAACCTTTTATACCAATATGAAAGTAAATAAAATCAACTTTTATGCAACTATTGGAAACCATAAGTTTTCACATTTCTTATAAAAAAAATAATATATTCATACAATATTAATGGATAATAATTCTATTATATATAATTTTGATCAAATAAAATAAAAATAGAATTCAGCACACCTAATGACAAATGTAGTATCTTTTATGTCATATCTCCATATGCTGACTCTCACTTATCTTCGATGGTCTTATAAAGTGCATCATTTTGACCTAAAAAGTATTTGGCCAAAAATAAGTTGAGCTAATTGACACTAATTTTGTGGCAATAATATGCACATATAAGTAAAGAAAGTAATATTTGAGTAGTTACATGCATAAGCACTTGCAAACGACATAATAAAATAACATGTGAATGATAAAATGTGATGCAATGAGCAAAATATAACAATGTTTTTAAGTAAAAATTTATTCACTATTATCTTTTGATCATCTTTAAATATTTGCTTATTTTCTTTATTTTTTTTATCTTCTTTAAAAATGATTTAAGGTAATATCATTTCATATGAATAGGTACGTTTAGAAACTCATTATTCTTACTCAAATAATTATGTTAGAATGACTTGTTTAGTTTATCTCTATCATCATTATTCTATAACATGAATCATCGATTTAGATAATCATTTATTCTATCATCTTTTGAAATTTGCCTCTCCTTTTATCAATATTTTTTTCTCTTTTATTCTCTTTTTTTTTCATAATCTTTTCATTTCTTTTTGTTTTGGTTATCATTTCAAGTAATAGTTTATTCTTTATTATATTATTATGAAAAAAGATGTAATAAAGCACATCACATTTAATATCATCTAGTTTCAAGTAAAAATCAAATATATGCCATAATATTATAATACTAAATAATCAATCATCCTTAAGATTTTATGTGAGATCATCTTTTAAATTTCAATTTTTCTAGTATACAACATACATCAAACATTAAATGTCAAATATAATTATGAACTTTTCTATACAAGTTTCTTCAAGTTTTCTCAATTATAATAGTATTAGAAACTTTTAATTTGTAAATACCATACATCATATCATATACACATTGAGCAAGGTTGTCTACCTTAATTTTTAATATAGTGCTCTTACCTAGATTTTCTTCCTTCATTTAGTTTTTCCTTTATCTTGAGCTCGATTCTTCTTAAAATCTCTCCAACTCTTGGAGGTCGTGCTTCTTTCTCATCCCTTTCACTCTATTACACTTGGTCAAACTTGCTTTCTTAAGTTTTTTTTCTTAAAAATCCTTTTAAGTCATCACAACTTAACTTTTATCTTAATCTCATGTCTTCCCATATTCTTAGTCATTTAACTTCTCCTAATTATCACATTTTTTTTAATTTAATGCATTCTCACTAATATAAGATAGATTTAGATTTCTACTAACGTCTAATTTGGAGCCTACAATACTAGAGATGCTTAATAAATTATTATGAAATATGAAAAAATCTATATATTAAATAAGATTAGATAATGTGGGTAATATTTAGAACTATTCAAATATTGATGTTCCAAAGTTGTAGTATAGATTATTAAGTTGAATATGTGGTAACACCTTAAGTAATAAGTATAAAATCTTATAAGATAGTTTTTGTCACATCTAATTTTATAAATATTAAATAAAAATTTTGAAGTAAACTCTATGTAAAAAACTTTAATGAATATGACTAACTCTAACTTTAGATTACTACCTAAAAAATAAATATTATTGAAAGAGTGCACCTTTTTGACAAAGATGTGGATGTCGACAAAAATAATAATTTGTTTAATTATCAACTCTTTTAGTGGAAGGTCTCTCACATTTGATCCTTATCTCTCATAATAGTTTGGTTGTTGGCTCTCTTAGTGAAAGGTTTCTCACCTTTGATCATTATCTTTCATAAAAAAAGTTAAAATGTTTTCAACTAAAATTAGGTATATACTCTTTATTCATAATGGTAGAAGCACATAAATAAAAGAAATTTTATTTCATAATTTTTTTATCTTAATCTTTTTATAACTTGGTGAGAATTTCTATTTATAAATATCTAGAGGGTACAATAATAGTTTGTTAGCTTAAAAATACAAAGAAACATTTAAAAAAATATCAAAAGTCATATTTTTGAATTCTAAAAGACATATTAGAATTCCAAAATATAACACAAATTATAAAAAAAATATTCTAAATAAAAATTGACTTTAAAACTCTAAAATTATTTAAATTAACTAGTTCTCAAATAAACTATGTATTTTAGGTGGCAATAATGATGAGCGGCGAAACGACAGGCTAAGAAAGAGTGGGGTGTGATTGGTGTAGCATAGGCAGATGTCTTGACGTGTTTGATCCAATTTTTGGGTAAGTGTGGGTTGGCTAGGGCTGGTAGACTGATGCAAATAGACACGAGTCGGAGAGGAAAAATTGGGTTATCGCAGGTGACGAGTTGGTGCAAGTATGGATCATCAGTCAAGTTCCCCAATTAATGTGGGTCATGTGTGCCACGTGGATAAGCATGAGGGTTTAGGCAGGCATAGACAATGGCTACGACTATTGATGATGACAAATGATAATAGATGACACTAAAAATAACAAAAAAATTTAATTTTAATCCTTTTTAAAAGTAATTTTCGACTAAATTTTGTAGCAACGAACTTATAGAACTAGTGCAACTTCTACGAGTGTGTCTTTTTGAGCTAATATTCGATGCTTCTGCATCATCTTTCTAGATGAGAGAGAGCTTGGCTCGGTGGTATCAAGATAATAGGTATAACATTACTCTAACAGGTGTGGCACAATATTGTATAGGTCATCATAGGTAAACTAATAGTTCTTGATTGAAGGCTTACCTTTCCAACAAATTAAAAAATTTTTAAGTTTATAATATTTGGTTATAATTATTTCATAATCTAAAATTTTCTCTATATTATCTTTACTTACTCTCACGACTAAGATAGTGGTAGGAACATATTCATTTAATAAAGGAGAATCAGGCTTGAATGACTTCTTAGTTATTGAATGTGGTGTCCTGTAAGGGATTAAATTCTTAACATTAGAAGTTGCATTAATCTCATACTATTTTGAAAAATCTAACACATAATTATTAGTTTTTAGTTTTTTGAATAATATTAAAAAATCTAGCTCAAGCACTTATAACTTTTTTTTAATTCTAGGAAGGAACTATTCTAATCTGACTCTAATTATAACATAGTCTCTTTCATAAAATCTCCTAACCTTTTTTGAAGTATCTATTAGTTTTTTGTATCTTTTGTTACTTAAATTAATTTTTTAGATATTATTTTAAGTAATAAAGATATATGAGTAGAGATAGAAGTTTGAAAGTTTACTAATAAGGGAATAAAATAATAGAAGATATTAGCTTATTATCATGAGTTTGTGTAATATGTGGTGGCTAACTCCTTAATTATAAGAAACCAAATTATGTCTTCTTGATCAAAGGTCTTTTTAACTTGAGGTAATGTGATCAAGCTTAAATTATGTCTTCCAAACTAAGTCTCCTTTATCAATAGTCTTCCTAACTTGGGGTAGTATGATCAAGCTTAAATTCTGTCTTTCTCATTTCTTTATTCATGGTCTTAGAATTTTTTATAGATTTGTTTGACTTAAGTAATTAGGGTTTCTCATGAGATAGGGCAAGGTGAAATGTGATATTTTTTTCATAATAAAAGAATAGATGTTAATATTACCCTTCAAAGTCATGTTCCTATCAAAAAGTCATAGTCTTCCAAGAATAAGATGATCTACTTACATAGGTACTACATTTCATAAAATATCATCACTATACTTACCTAATTTTAAAGGTACATAACATCATTACTTAATATGTATATAAGATTTATCTATTCATGACATAAAGTAGGGGTTTGGATTTTCCAATAAAGAAGCTCTTATTGGCTTAGAGGTCTCAAGAGATATTGTATTAATCTAATTACTATTATTTATGATCATCCTATATGATTGTTTCTTAATTTTTATGCTAGTGTTAAAGATATTAGTGTGTTTCTAGTCATCTTAAGATTGTGAGGTTATAAGGGTGCTCTTAACCATAAAAATTTTCATGTTTTCTAATTCTTGCTCAGCTTTCTTATTAGATATTATGTTTTTTTCTTATTCTGACTCTTCTTATTCATTAACACTTTTTAGGTTTATTGAATCTCTTTGGATAGTTAGCAACTACGTTTCTCTTTTCATGACAAATAAAATAACAATTCTAGATTGGGTGGATTGGCTTAGAGAAGAGTATGAAGAAGTAGGTGATAATATAAGTATGAGAGGTTTAGATTAAGAAAAATTAAATATTTGATAATAAAAATAAAAAATTAAATTAAGAAATTATTATAATCTTAAGGAAAGAATGGTAAAAATAATAAAATAAATCATGATTATAAGTATGATATTAATATATTTTATCTATATGTTTTGCATGTGAATCATACATGTATGATATATAAATCATATATGTACGATCTAACTAAGATTCCATTCAACTTAAGAATTCTAAGTGGAAATGTTGTTTCGTAATACTAAATATAATTTTTATGTTTATAGTAGATGTGATAATTTAGGAACCATAACATAATAAATTTTCATATATGACTAATTTCACGTACACCATATATTAATGATCTAGTTTTAATAAAAAATAATTATCATATTTATAAAATGAGTATATCATATATATATAAGACATGTTTACCATTCTAAGTTATGCTTAAAACATAAAGCTTTAAGGAGTATACAAGTATGATAAGTGATTAAATATCCAATAAGATAATCAGTTTAATGTCAAATTATTGTTTTTAATTATTTAATTTTTTTAGTCTAATAAGTTTTGCAATGATATTAATTAATATTTATGTGATTAAAAACTATTATAACACATAATGAGATGATCTAACATATATGTATGCATGAGTTAAGGGATTTAAAAGCAATACTAAGTGTCACCATGCACCAGTCTAACCAAAGCAAACTAAGTGTCTCCATATGGTTTGCCACTCCAAGAGTTTTTTCACATGATTCTAAGGTATGCAAATTAAGCTATCATTCTTAATTAAATATACCAAGTATCATTTCTCTCTTTAATACATGCCTTGTTCTTCTATAGTCATTCACTACTAATTTACTTCAACTAAAGTATACATTAACTAACACATGTATAGTTTTGTGATCAACAATTCTTACGAGATCAACACTAGAAAAGGGGATCATAAGGCTAGAACATGTTTTTAGATGGAGGGATACAAGAATGAATAAATATAATATCGACCAAATGTGGGATGCTAAGAAATATAAGTAACTCCATAAGCCTTACATTATTAAAAAATGTTTTAGGGACAAACATGTATGAGATCTCATTACAAATCTATGATTAAACATGACAAAGATGAAGTAGTTTGGAGATTAGTTATCACATAAGAAATGTCTCTTATATAAAAAAACAAAATCTTATTACTTCAAGATAATATATCACCATAACAACAAGAATCTCGTAAGCAATGGATATGAAGATCTAATTGCACCTTATGCAAACATATTTTATCCCAAGAAATATAATAAACAATCAACCCAGAGAAATTATCACTGTAAAGAATGCTTCAAATAAGCTCTTTCATTAAATCAAGAACTTCCAAAAGAACTAAATAATAAGACATTAAATAAACAATGATCGATAATTCACCTTTGCCAATTGCCTTCTACCATAACAAATAGACATGGACCAACACACCTCACCATTAACAGCCCTTGCTAGTTGTCCCAATCTTCATTGTTTGTGACTTATTATGATTGTTCTTGACCTCATCAAAGAGTACTCTTTCATATAAGATAGCTCAATAATTTGATAAATATTATATAATAAAAATAGCATACATCAAGAGGAACAAAGCTTAATTACAATCTTTCATATGCTCATATGAGCTCATGACATTTAAAACAAGTAAAGCCTTTATATGGGTTACCTTCCATGCGAATTTTAAAGTCTTTATATAATGCATTAATTATTTAAATGCACATTATATAATTATCTGTATAAAATATTTAGTAAATATATTTTTGTTCATTAATGTGCGAAGTGACCATTTGTGAATATTTAATATTTATTATTTTTTTAATTAACTATAGATAAAAATAAATAAATTGCTCTATTGGCCCTTGATCTCTACATAATGATGCAGCTGCCCGTCTTGCATTAAGGAACCGCAAGAATTTGCCCACTCCATGGCGGCCGCTAATCCGATGAAACTAGAAGGCAAGGTGGCCATCATCACCGGCGGCGCGAGAGGCATCGGCGAGGCCGCCGCCCGCCTCTTCTCCGCCCAAGGCGCGATCGTCGTGATCGCAGACGTGCAGGACGCCCTCGGCCGCTCGGTCGCCGCGTCGCTACCCCGCCCCGCCACCTTCGTCCACTGCGACGTCCGCGACGAGGCCCAGGTGGCCACCGCCGTGGCCCACGCGGTCGAAGCACACGGCCGGCTAGACGTCCTCTTCAGCAACGCCGGCGTCATCGGTCCACTATTATCCGGCTTCCTAGACATGGACCTCACTGCGCTCGACGACGTCCTGGCGGTGAACGTGAGAGGGGCAGCGGCGGCCATCAAGCACGCGGGGAGGGAGATGGCGAGGGCGGGTCGGGGAGGGTCGATCGTGTGCACTGCGAGCGTGGCGGCGATCCAGGGGGGGATGGCCCCGGCGGGGTACACGGCGGCCAAGCACGGGTTGCTGGGGCTTGCGAAGGCGGCGGCGGCTGAGCTGGGGGAGGCCGGGGTGAGGGTGAACTGCGTCTCGCCGTTCGGGGTGGCGACGCGGTTGTCTTGCGCTGAGGGGCTGCTGGGACCCGAGGAACTGGAGAAGTTTACCAGCGAGGCGGCGTATCTGAAAGGGGCGGTGCTCAATGTGAGGGACGTGGCGGAGGCGGCACTGTTCTTGGCCTCCGATGACTCTGCGTTCATTACTGGTCACAACCTTGTCGTCGACGGTGGGGTGACGCAGATCAATCCGGCTACTTCCAAGTTTACGGAAATCGTGGCTAATCGCCAGGGGAGCAATTAGCTTGGAACAGCAGACATCGTGTTTGTTATCGTGTCGTGTCACGTGTCTTCCAATAATTGAACTACAAAAGTGTCCTTTCATCTTGGAATTTGGGTTGACTTTTCAACACTTTTATTATAAATTTGGGTTATTAGTTGTTAACTCCTTTATCAAGAGGGAATCCCGGGGTCCATGTGGTGTGTTTAAATTTTATAATATTTTTTATAAAATAATAAATAATAGAAAAATAAAAACTTAAATTCAACCAAGCACTTGATCTTTATAAAGAAAGAAAACTATATGAAGATTCCCAATAAAACATATTAAACAAGATTCTTTTTTGTTTAAAAAATTTATCATTTGAAGTTGACTAACAAATAAAGGTTTTAAAGATAGAATAAATTTATAAAAAAATAGGAGAATTAGTTTTTAAGTTTTATATTATATGATAATTTAATCATATGTAAAATTATGAAGAATTGTATTATCCAAGTTAGTATGTCAAAAAAGGATTTTGATCTAAAATGATAACTAATAATGCTTGTATATTGATATGATTTTATTGTAATTTAAAACTATTGATGTCAATAAAAAAAACAGTTAAGATTAAATATGAAATTATAATTTAATAAATTGAATTGGAAGAAGCATATTAAATCAATGAATTCAAAGAGTATATGAGATGATGTAATATGGAATAAATATTTTAAATAATCTTAAGTATCTAGCCAAAATATTATGCTCTGTTTGATTCCTCATCCCTCTTTAACCTACATAAGAATGAGTCAAAATCATAAATTTTCTATATTGTTTCCCTCTCATCAGATCCTAGCAAAACCATATTTTCTAAGAAGATTTCTACTAGGACAAGAATGGATCATACATATTTTCTCTCTAAATTTTACTAATTTGATATACACATAAGTAATAATGTTTATGTTAACATATCGCAAACTAGGTATCTGCCTTCAATTCCCTTTGTTACAAATTGCATATATGAAACAATGGACTTCATTAATAACATTTTGTGATTGATGTTAAGGAAAATACAATGTATAATGAATTATGATTTTATATAAAGTCAACTCAATAGGAAGGAGATTTAAACTAATAAAATCACATTTTAAAGTTATATTTCTTTTGTCATGATAAGTATATAGTGATTCCTTATTAATTAATACACCTAGTTAGTGAGTGAAAACTTAATCTGATGAACACGTGTACTCTCTCATTAGATAACTCATCAACCAAGGATGGTATCATGGAAATCTCGAGAAGATGTAATAAGAAAAATCATTTAGACATCTCTATCTCAAGCTCTCATTCACAAAATAGATTTGTAAAACAACTTAGTCTTAGAAAGATCATATATGCAATAAGAGATACAGTAGTCACATTATTAATATGAAAGAATTAAAAGAGACAAGCAAAGAGCAAACAAATAAAGATATCATACATGAGAAATGATTTTTTCCCATTTCCTATCATCCAAGCTCGACTTGGAGACTAGAGAATCAAAGTTTCTATATGTGTATGACTACTTTAAAATTCCAACAATCTAATTTTTCATACTTTGTCATGATCTTAACTTATAGTATTATATAATATTCAAATTTATTGAAAAACTAAAACTAGAAGGTTGTTACAATAGCTTTGACAAGTTGATGAAAACATGCTTCTTCTATTCATTTATAATTGATGCATTGTAATGGGAAAATTAACTTTGTTCTAAAATTTTGTAGCACTACAGAGGTCGACTTGTAATATTTTATTTAGAGTAATATAACAAAATTAAATAATAATTATTAATATGTTCAAATATTAAAATGCTACAACTTAAATACAAAATAAATAAAATACAATAAACTTTATAATAGATCACACATGCAAGAACATTATAAAAAAATAGAATTTTACAAGTAACATTTTATGTATATTGATTTTGTTTTTCTTTTTAATTTCTTAAGTTCATAATTCGCTATTTGTTAATGTCTTTCTTGTATCATATCTCTTATCTCATTAAGAAATAGAACAAGAATGTTTGTGGTTCAAGTTTGTATAATTAATTCTGTTTTTTATATAAAAAGTAAAAGGAAAACATTCTTATTTATTGCTACAAAAAAATATTGGATTTGGTAGTATTATAATGATCAACTTTGTAATAAGTTGTTAGAATCCAATTCAAATAGAAAACAAGATTTTGAATCATGCAATTATAAATGAAATATTTGATAAACCAACATTTATCAAATTTAAAAAGAATAAAAAAATGATTTGATTCTCCTATTTTTTACAAAGGAATTATAGGTATTGCTATATGAACATCAGATATTGGATATCTCGTGCGAACTTCATTTATTTATTTTCTTGGTTAGTTAATTTATTTAGATTTTTTATAGTTTTTTCACAACATATATTATCCAAAGGATCTTTGACATAGCTTATTGGAAACCAAATTTTTATTTGATCCATGCAAGACTCAAAATCTCATGCTAAAGAGTGTGGAGGTTCGAGTTCTCTTCAAGGTTGAATCAGATATTTCTTTGGCATCATGCCAATACAAAATAGAAGAAACAAGAGAAAAACGAACAAGTGCCTGATCGAATTAATCATGTCATGAAAAGACAAAGTTCAAATCTGTATATCTAAAACGAGTATACTAGCAAATAGATTGGATATCACCTTTAAACTCTTGGCGGTTTAAGGGGAGGGGGGTGATGGCTAGGAATGAAAAAAACAAAATTTGAAAGATCAAGCTTCAAGACATAATGAAAGGTTTTAGATATCATCAAAAAACAATCGAAGAACTACAACAAATCTAATCATTCAATTTGAGATGAGAATTAATTATCTATTGATAACAAATAGTTATAGTTATCCATTAAATGATTCCATCTACATGACCTAAGTGACAGAGTTTGAAAAAAATAATATTTTGAAGATTAAATGATCAGAGATATAAAGCCAACTTGATTGTCTTTCTTAGGGATCTGAGACAAGGAAACCTACGAGAGTCATTGGATCAACTACCTCAAGTAGTTTTCCTATCTCGAGGAGGTTGAATCCCTATTGCGTAGACAGATTCGGAGAAGAATTAGTTATCTATGGGTTAACTTGACTTGTGTGCTTGTTGAAGAAAAAAATGATGAAAAGAAATATTTATTTAAAAATGTATCCAATATTTTTCATATTTTTTTAAAAAATTTAAACATATTTTTTTTCAAAACCTCCATTTCCTTTGAACAAGTTCACATGTGGAAGAAGAGTGGAACACATTAGATTGCTGCGGTCCGTCTCCCTTATTTGATGCAGTCGGAAACCGAGGCTGTCTCCTCCGCAGCGCCGTGCTCCGTGGCCATCTCGCCCAGCATGGCAGCAGATGCGGAAGAAATGCACCGTGTGCCGCCCTGCTTCGATTGGTTGAGGCAGCAAATCGAATCCGACATGTCGCCAGATGTGATCTTCCTCTACGGTCTCACCGATTCTGTTCTACCCTTCGGTTCCTCTGCTGTCATTCAGGTCTTTTCTCTCTGATCATTGTTTCCTTGTGAGCTTTTGCTAAAAAAAAGTTCAAGTACTGCTAAGATTTTATGGATATCTGGAATCTAGGTTCGACATCACTTTTAAACTTCGTTCCTTGTCAATTGGCAGTTCCAAGTGTTTTTTTTTTCTTTTGGAGATTCTATGTTTGTATTAAGTAAAATTATTTTTTATTGGACTTTGGAAGAAAATAGCAGTATTCTTTCTATGGATGTTGATGACTGCCATAACTCGTGGGTCAGTGATTCAAACCTCTGGAACTAGTGGGTTCCTTGAGAGGTTTGTTAATGATTCTAAGATAGTCATTGATGAATGCCTGGTCAAAGTGAATTTTCAGTTTAGCAAATCAACTATGCCAGTAAAATCATCCAAATTGGTGAACTCATGAGTTTTTAGGCGATTCTACATAAACCTTGAGTTTGTGGGAGATGATTGACAGTGATTGAGTATGCTAGGAAATTTGAGATTGATATTTAAGATTAGCATTTTAGTGTGGGGATAGGACGTGGAAGAACTCTTATTGTTTTCAAGTATAGCCATGTTTATGGGTCAGACCAATTTGGGTAGAAAACAAAAATCAACCAGATTTTATTCTAGCATTGAAGTAAAAAAAAAAAAAAATACAAACATTAAGATCCTATCTTATGAATCTGACTCCATCTGTTTAGTTTGACATGTTTGCTTGCATTTTTAAAAATAAACTGAAGAAATGAGGATGTAATCTTAAGAAAGGATTAGCAACTTGGGCAATGACTCTTGTTATCCTCATTTTTTTTTTGAAGAACAATTGAGGATTTTGTTCATATTTGAGACTTAGAATTCTATTTTTGATGACAAGGTCACATGAGCTGTTACTCATTATGAATGAATCTTGTTATTCATAACAAATTATTGATAGTGTGCATTTTATTATAAATACAAAGTTTCTTGATAAAAAAAGACATATTTGTGCCATGAAAATTCTTGTATTTCGTGGGCGTAGAGAAAGATCAAACTTAAATGATTTATTATGCGTGGTTTTGTCCTGCATTTTGTAAGAAGTTGCTTTTGCAATTTCAATAGTGACCTCTATGTCATATGATTAGGTTATTATCATTGTTGATTATCTTCTTGTTTCAAAAAGAAGGATATGATTTTAGTGTTAATGAAATTAGAAAAGGGGTTAAAGCCAATTTGACCTATAAAGAATAAACTTGAAGTCAAAGAGATTTTGTCATGATAGATCTAAAACAGAATACTTAGAATATAAGTTTAGTAAGGTTAAAAGAAAAACTTAATATTGAGAGTATTATTTTTATGTGTAATAAAATATTGTGGAATAAATATTTCGTTATCTTAAATCTGTACTTCAAAATTATGGTAAAATTTATTAAAATGCTAATAATAAGGTTTAAGCAAGTTGAAATAGAGGGTTTTTTTTAATTTATAATGTAGTAGTACATTCCACTTAAGATTAACATAAATTTAATATGACTATAGCGGGATCTATTATATGGCACAAAATGTTGCTCTATGAATTCCAAACTTATAGATACGATGAGCATCGTATGGATGAAAATGTTCAAATGGATAGGTGAAATACTCTAATTTGTATGATTAGAAATGGGTATATTTGAAAAAAAGTTTAAGTAGCATTAAGTGAGGGCAAACTTAAGTCAGTTTAGATAATTTGGGTATATAAAAAAAATATTTAATGCTCATATTAGGAAATATATGCTTTTGGAATTTTTCTATAATGTAGAGTCAAACCAAAAAAGATGTGACAAGAGATTGTTGCAAAAAACTTAACATACTTGAATATAAGTGAAACGTTTTTGATGAATGTGTCGGAGGATTCATATAATCAGCCCCATCAAATAGAGTAAGTCTTTTTGTTGTTGTTGTGGGGATCTTGATTACACACGCACATATAAGTGCCTTCAAAGACTTAAGAATGGTGTTCAAAATAAAAAAAATAGGGATAGCTGGATGTCAACCTTTGATTCTAACAATTCATGTATGAGATATTGAAGATTATAAAATTGAATGGTGGCAAACTTTGTAAGAATTGATGATGATGGAGAATTTGTTCCATGATGGTAAGGGATCAAGTTAGCTACATAAGAGGGCCTTTAAAGACCATAACTTGGACCTTAGAATAAATGCAAAGGGGTTTGGCTGAGGCTCATTGTAATTGAAGCAAGAAGTTGACTTATGGAAGTGATAAACCATTAAGTGAACAAAGGAAAGAAGGATAATAAAGATGCAAGAGAATTCAGGGAGCATGAATGAATTTTGAGAAAAAAAATAGTTGTATCTGTTATCTCAGTATCATTAGTCATGATTTCTTATTAGATTTTACATAGAACATGGAAGAATAATAAGTCGCCTTTGGAGAGGGCTAAACTCCAAGAGAAAAACAAAGATGTTTATGGATGCAAAAAACTCTAAGAAACCTTGCTTTATCCATTAGGATCTAATTGCAGCATGCTTTATAGGCCTCATTTTGTCTATATATGGTTCATTAGTTGGTTTGTGTAGTACATCCTTCACAAGTTCTCTCAATGCATTGACACGTGGCCCAATGGTCTACGGATTTCTTCCAAACCTATGTGTTGCACCACTGCGTTTCCTCCCATTAAGGTTATCTTGAGGCATCATTTGTTTGTTTTCCCATTCATTGTTGCGATTCATCCTGCAAGGGTTCACCAGGGCCTTTTTATTTTCTCAAATCACCATGGCATGGTTTGTAGCACTAGTGCCCATCGTGGACTTGGCTTTGATGAAATGTTGCAGTGGTTTGTATTTAATAGTAGACCTTTTATGGCATGTATTCTAAGGTTGCAAGCTTGAGAGATATCAAGTCCTGTGAACATTAGAATTTCATCAAAGCAGAATGAGATTAGATACAATATTTGAAAATCTTGTTTTGAACCAACGCAGGACCTCTTTTAATGTACAGGAACATTGATGTAGCGTTTATCATATGCCATCTATATACGCTGTGTCATGCATGTTACAGTCCCTGTTCTTTTAATTGTTCATCTCCAAGCATTAATGACTCGAAGCATTCATCTAATTGCCGAAATTTCCTTGTCCTGATGTAGCAGTACTAAACTTGGTAGTTAGATTGCATCATGAATAAATTAACCAAGAGGAGATGAGAAACAGTGGTGTTCAGGTTCGATTTGCATGAAACATTCCTGTCATATTTAACATTGTCCAAACCTTTCAGTCTTTTGGGATATTACAATCTAAAACTAAAAAATGGGGCCAAACTCTCTCGTTCCATTCTACAAAAGTAAATCAAAGTTTGCTGTAGAGTAAATGATTTCTTCACCAATGTGAATAGAACCAAGTGAGTTATTTTTATTTAACCATTTAGGAATTGATTTGAATTGAGAAGTAGGCCAAATCAAAATCTACAACTCAATTCAGCTTCTCAATTCAGCTTGATTTTGCATCTTGTAAATTAAGGTTTAGAAGGGTTCAATTTTAGACAAGTAAAAAAGCCCCTTCTTGTTGCAATTCATGTCATATTTATCTTAATAACCGCCTCCCTCCTGCAAAAAAAAAAAAAAGACTTAATGTCTAAATTTTATTGACCCATTGTATGTCTAATTGTTATGGTTTACTTTGTAATAAACAAAGTAGGCTAGTGCTACCAAGATTTAAAAAAGTTAAAAATGAATCATTCTAGTTATTTATGATTTCCTGCAAAACAAAATTAAATACATATATCAAATTAGTGTTGTTAATCCTGAATGGAATTGACCAAACTAGTGAATAAACTACTGTAGTTTGATTGCAAATAAACTAAGTTGAAATTGGCTGGTCAGTCTTGTGTACACTAATCCTTGCTAAACCTAAGTAATCCGATTGTTTGAGCCTCAAAATGATCTTCAATAAATCAATCATAAATTATTGATCAACTTTAAGCTAAACCTAAGTAATCCGATTGTTTGAGCCTCAAAATGATCTTCAATAAATCAATCATAAACTAGTGATCAACTCTATGCAGTGCGTTGATGGTTAAATCATACCAATTAATTGATTAATATATCTTCAATTTTTTTCATTGGGTTTGGATGAAGACCAAAGATCTTGAGCGATTGATCCAGAACAATGCAATTCTGTGATATGTGAGGTGATCAATTTTTTGTGTTAAGTTTAATGAACTCCATGCAACTTTATTTATAGCAGCTTGTTAAATTTTATTTAACCAAGACCACAACATGCAAGATGATCAATTGAATTGGCTTGAGCAGCCTCTTTTTAGTTGGCTGATTACTTGACCTAGTCATGTCGGTTTAACCTTATCAAGTCAAACCACTTTATCACTTAATTTTATGATCCTATTTAAAATGAAATCAGATCAGTTGATTGAAACGAATTTATGTTGGTTATGGTGCTAACTTTGATTAAGGTTGAACATTTAAACATGAATCTTAAAAGGCTTATTTTGGCCTTGTTTCAATTGCTTTTCTTTAATGGTGTGTTGATATTGTGGTGCATCTTGTTTGAGTTTTTAAAGTAATTGTTGATCATTCAACTTCAATGGTTGAGAGTTCTAAACTCCCAAAAATTTCCAGCAAACTAAGTTCCTAGGCAATCCAAGTCGATGAAACCGCATAATCCCAAACAATTGTATCAAAGTTATAAACCTAGCAATTGGGTAATGCCTCTATGTTATAAATCTCTAAAATCAGGTTTAACATTTGCCAAAAAGTTATGTCAAAAAATCAAATTGAAGTCCGTCTAATGCCAATATTTTTTTTGAGGCACCTCAAATTAAGAAACAAATACTTCTAGCAGGAAAATTTGATCTCATGATCACGGATCTTGGATGGCCAAAGTGTGTTATTCCCTGTATTTTCTTTTGATTTTCTTTCATCTGATGTCCTACAGGCCTGTAAAACCCCACAAATTAATTTGGGTCATCGTGATTGTTTTGCATTGACTGCATCTTTTAGTGTTGCAGGTTATTTCTTATCTTAGAACCAAAATAGCTCTTGTTCAAATGCTATGAAAAATTGAATCTTGCTAAGGTCATTAGAGAAGTTGAGGTTGAAAAGGCTCCTATATATGAGAACAAGCAAATTGAAGACGATCTATGTCAATTTCAGCTATACGTGTACTTAAATCATTTAATTGCATTATTGCTTAAATTAAAATCTCTAATACATGAATGAATTTTCACTGCTTCAATTAAATGATAATGAAGATAGTGGCTTGTACTCATTTGAAAGAAATGTTATTGTAGCGATAAAGCTTTACTTATGGTGAAATCTAAAACAAAAACCTTTCGTTTCATGTGTTCTCAAAGTCGACTATGTAATTCTAAATGTTGGCTTTGTAATTCTAAATATTTCATGTTTAGGAGCTCACTTCAAGTTTATAAATACAAAAGATAAGCCGAACTTAACTTTTTATCTAACGCAAAATAGTGTTAAGTTCTAAGGTCTTCTTGGTGTAAACATACTAAAAATGGTCATTAAGGATAAAAGACACATTTTTTTTAAATCATGTACTTACATTTTTGTCCTATCATGATGCCATTTAATACTGCCGATAATAATTATAGTTAGGGGTATCAATGGGATAATATGATTGTTTTTTGGTGCTGTTCACGCTTGGTTAGTTGTCTGAAAGGCTTTGGTTTTCTTTTCAATTTTGACCAATGTTTCTATCACCAACCCCCACTTCACCAAAAAACAGGTTATTAGTGGTGTGTAACTCAGAGATGTGTTGGTTTTTGACCCAATAAAATTTAAATGGGTCATTGTTTTTATTTGGAAACTTTGAACTTGGATGCAATGCTTCCAAGTTGGAGCACAGATCTTACATACATCTATACCGATTACTTTTTTAATTTGTAGACTCAATTCCATCTCAATCCTAATCATCCTATTCTTAATCGATCATGTACTGTTCTGGCAACAGGGTAATGCCATTATGCTTGTTTCTTTTTTATTTTCTTATAAAACATCACTTGCATGTTTCTTCTGGGAATAATGGTTAACGTGTATCTTTTGTTTCTATTGTTTTAAAACCGCTTTTGCATGGTATGTAGTTATGACATAAGCTTTGCTACTCTATGCAGATTTCTTCATCTGAGGTTGAAAATGATGCAAGGTAATGATGATATTTAGTGCTATCCATATTTGGTCCACTTTCTTGTATTATTTTTCTTTCTTCTTATTTAATGCTATTTATTGTGGTGTTCTTTCTTTGAGCTATAGTGATGATGCTGCCAGTCACTTTCTTCTTGCTCAATTAATTGATCGCCATAACAGGTGCTTAAAAAGGGTGTGAGGATTTGGTTAATCTTATAGTGTGACTCAGACTGGAGCATTGTAGAAGTTTAACTGTGACAATGCATTTGTTCAATTTTTGTTCGTGACAGTTTATTTGAAGACCAGATGGACAAAAATGCACTCCCTGGAAAAGGTACCTATTCTTCAGCAAAAACTAGATTTGGTGATGAGCTCAATGGTGATTTGATCCTTCATGGAGTGGAGCCTTGTAATAAATTTGATGAAGAGCAAAATGGCTCACAATTTTTTGGTAGTTTTAGTGATGGAAAGGTTCTTGCAAGTTCTTCCACAAACTCTTCTGAAAAATTTTCAGGTTTAAGGTTGCTTGCTCTGTTGTCCCCTCCTTTGACTGTTAATCAAGTTTTCAAGCTTGCAACGAAAGATCTATTATGCAAATTTTTATCTGGGTCAACTGAAGATTATGTAATCTCATCACTGCATGCCTTTGTGGAAAGAAAATCAACCAATCCGCTAAGCTTAAATTTCTTCGGGTTAGTTGGATTCCCTTCGTTTAGTGTGAGCACCAGTCCAAGTTGTTTGAGACACCCAAATATATCGCCACTGCTAGGCTTGATGAATGGTCCATCCTATAGCTATTTGTTGCATCCAAAGGCTCCTTTTAGTTTGGAGAATATTCTTCATTACAGTTCGTATGCATTGAAGTCAGATTGGCAAATAAGGTTTTTAATTTACCAGATACTTTCAGCTTTATTATGTATGCATAATTTAGGAATTGCCCATGGCAGCTTGTGCCCTTCGAGCATATTATTATCTAACTCGTTGTGGATTTGGTTGAGTCTTCCTGACTTGCAAATTTTGAGGGAAAAAACAGATAAAAATTGCCATGTTTCCTTGTCTTGCGTAAAGCATCATGCAGTCCATTGTCCATGTGAAATGATTTATCCTAATCTAAAACTCTCGGCTTCAATGGATTGGTACTCTAATTTCTTGAGATGGTGGAAAGGTGAGTTGAGTAATTATGAGTACCTTCTTGTTTTAAATAAGTTAGCTGGGAGAAGGTGGGGCGATCACACTTTCCATACGGTTATGCCATGGGTTATTGATTTCAGTGTGAAGCCTGATGAAAATTCTGACATAGGATGGAGAGACCTGCAGAAAAGCAAATGGAGGTTGGCAAAAGGTGATGAACAATTGGATTTTACTTATTCAACATCAGAAATTCCTCATCATGTTTCTGATGAATGTCTTTCAGAATTAGCCGTCTGTAGTTATAAAGCCAGAAGGTTACCTTTAAAAATACTTCGTGCTGCCGTCCGCTCTGTTTATGAACCCAATGAGTATCCTTCAAGCATGCAGAGACTGTACCAGTGGACACCAGATGAGTGCATACCTGAGTTTTATAGTGATCCAAGAATTTTCTCTTCAATTCATTCTGAAATGAATGATTTAGCTGTCCCCTCTTGGGCTTCATCTCCTGAAGATTTCATATTGCTGCATCGAAATGCTTTGGAAAGTGAGCGGGTTGCTAGGCAAATCCATCATTGGATTGATATAACATTTGGTTATAAACTCTCTGGAGAACCAGCTATTGCTGCAAAAAATGTAATGCTTCCTTTATCTGATCCATTAGTTCCCAGGTCAATGGGGCGTCGACAGCTCTTTACCAGGCCGCATCCTATGCGTCAAGCAAGCAAGTTTCAATCAGGTTATTCCAGCAGCAAAAAAGCTAATACCAGCATGCAAAGGCAAAAAATAGAAGGCATGTCATACTCAAATGAGAGCTCAGGTATCGATAGTGCTCTGCTGTCATCATCCAATGACTTCTGCCTTTCAGAATCCAACTGTTTGGAAAATCTAGAGGAGGCAGTTTTATTTTGTGAAGCTGGTCGTTTCTTAAATCCAGTCTATAGTTATGATATAAACTCGATTAAGTTTCCTGAGGTAGATATCCCACATGGTTTTCATTCAAAAATGGATGATTTGGTGATGCATGGAAGAAGTTCAGTGCCATGTGATTTAGGCTTGGGACATCTGCTTGATTTTTTTGAAAGTGATGATGACGATTCTTCCACCTTCCAGGATTTGATGCGTTGGAGGTACTCATCATCTTCTTCTGTTAGTTCTTCAGAAGTTCTTGCAGAAGATATATTTTCCATTGGATGCATTATAGCTGAGCTTTATTTGAAGAGACCGCTTTTTGATCGTATCTCATTAAATGCATACAAGGAAAATGATGTACTTCCTGAAGCCATGCAGGAGCTTCCTCCTTCCATTGTGGTACTGGTTGAAGCAGCTATTCAAAGAGATTGGAAAAGGTTTTCATTATATTGCTATTTTGAAAATTCATGCTAATACTGAGATCATTTGAATGACTTGAAAGTTTTTGGAATCTCCATCATGAAATTCGAACTCATAATTTCAGTTGTTGGATCGAAGTGTTGCTTCATAGTCACATTTTATTGATTCAACATCTTGATTATGATCCTTTATTACTTCTACATTGTGTCTAAACCATTTTCTTGTGGTCATACTAGCATCTAAGAAGTTTATTTTACCTGACAGTATTTTTATGTATTATATGTATATGTATGTGTATGATACAACTAGAGAAGAAGATGGACATTGTACTTTTGTTGTGGACATAATAAAGTTAAAATAAAAAACAATCAGTTGTCATAAGCTATAAGTTTGAATTTGTTATGTGGAAATAATGCATGGTAGAGATCAATGCTAGTACTAAGATCTGCTTTCTCATAGTTTATCATGTAAAGTGAATGATGTTATCACTCTTGATGTTAGCTTTTTAGATAAACAAATTCTAAGCTTGGGTTTGTTTTGATGGGATGCATATATGGAAAGAAGATACCCTTCCAATTCTTCATGCCAAAGTTGCATGATCTTGTGGTCACTTGAAGGCCCTAAAGATACTTAAGGAAGGATTATGTCATGATTTGCTTTAGCAAAGTTGGGGACAGAAATGGGATCCTAAGGAGTGCAACATTGGTTTTAGGCCAAGTTCTTGTGCATGGCTTTTGCATGATGAACTTTTAGGTTGTCTCCCGTAGCTTTCGCAACTATCTCCATCTTGGTTCAATTTCCAAATGTACTACTCTACTAGTGGAAGTTTGCCAACGTCACTTAAATTGCTTCAATGATAAGTAACCTCTTTGAGTTGACCTTGCATAACATTGATTGACATTATGGCATTTGTTAGGATTTGCATCAAGGTCAATTTGAGTATGCCATTATAATTGGGAACTTCAGTGGACGGGTGTCATGGGTGCTTGTCATTGAAGTTGGAGTATGAAGATTATTCCTTTGTTTGGGCATCATTTTATTACTTAACCTTGGCTGGTTCTATTGCTCAACAACCAATTATTTTCGACTTGTCATTTTTTGTTATAAGTGACCATTGCAATATCACGATGCTATTGCAAGTGCTCTTTTTAGTGATTTGATTTGTTCTAGATGGGGCAGCTATGGCACGTTGCTAGTAGTGTATCAATTGTAGCTACAGAGTAGCATTGTGTTATCAAGGGTTTTGTATGAGAAGTGAGGATTTGGAGATAACGTGCAATTGATGTTGTTGGTGTGGGTTTGTGGACTTTGATTACTATCTATTGAAAGAAATGGGAAAGTCCAAGACTTTAGACCCAAATGTGGTAAATCGAACATAAGTTATCATGGCTTGTCCCACCATACACAATTTTTTCTTATCTCATATTTTCCCTAATTTTGTCCAAGTCTCTTTTGTTTATTACCTCTTACGTACCCCGGTAATCCCAATAACCGAACAGTGTTTTAGGAGGAGGTTCTTAAGTTAGCTTCCTTAACTCGAAATTAAATAGGTCCTAAATGGTGGTTTGACTTTCCTAATTATAGGTAGTAATAGAGGAATCCTACCCAAAAGAGCTTGCATGTTAACATAATCATTGTGGCTATAAACTTTGCTAATATGGTGATCAAATGGAAGATGAAGATGTCAATGCTTGATGTGATTGTTTTATGTTTCCTTGTTAGAGGTACACATCTCACAGCTAGAAGCATAGTTGATTGGAGCATCTAGCAGATAATGGGAGAAGTCGATTGTGGTGTATTTTGTTAATATGTTATGAGTTTTGGACCTTTGAGGGATATGTGGACTATATAACTGGTGGGTTGTATGATTGGTATGCACTTGCATTGTTGGGTGTTAGATCGCTCTTATACTTTTGCTTTAATGTGGTTTGCTTCAATAACTGTGTCAATTGAGATAATTTCACCATCGACAACTCACCTCTTATTGTTTGGACCGCTAAGAGACCTCACTCTCTTGGGGCTTGGATAACCCTCTTGTTTCTTGGAATCCCATTCCCTTTATATAAGCAAAGATGAATCTCACACTATAGTTTATCACAATTGAGTTGATTGATGAACTTATTAGTGCCCATTTTTTTACAATAAGAGAGTCTCTCCCCTTTTTGATGTGTCCTTTAACTCAAGTTATATGCACATAAATGTGTTATGTTTTAAAAAGAACAAAATCTTTTAAAGGATAGACATTAAAGATTTAGCATATTTTAACTCTTAACTTTGATCATACAAAATTGAGTATTGGAGTGGATCAAGGCCTCAAATAAAGGGGGGCTAACCTTAGTAGGATGCAAGATACCATGTTGTGATCTCTTGAAAATTTTCGTGGTTTCTTGTGCTGCAATGGTCCCTTTTTGATGTGTCCTCTAACCCAAGTTATATGCACATAAATATGTATATGTTTTGAAGAACAAAAATCTTTCAAAGGATAGACATTGAAGATTTAGCACTTCACAACTCTTATCATTGATCATACAAAATTGAGTATTGGAGTAGATCAAGGCCTAAAGTAAACGGAGGCTAACCTTAGTAGGAAGCAAGACACCATGTTATGATCTCTTGGCAATTTTCATGGTTTCTTGTGTTGCAATTTTAACTCGATATAAATGGAGAAAATTTTGAAAGCTTGCTATGTATTTTTATGTGTATATTATAAGATGTAAATAAAAAACTTTTAACTTACTATAATGAATTTCATATAATAGAATAGTTCCTTGAATTCTACAAACATTATCTTTTATCACTAGATTTTTTTTATCTTTTTTTATATGTGGAGGTGTTTAGGTTTCGTTCACTTTTAAATAAACTAAATACACACCTTGCTAAATAACTTAGGCTTGTTCAAGTAATAATAGTTTTTGTTTGTTGTATGAGTTGAGGTTGTTAAGGTTGAATTGCTTGACAAGTTGTATGCATATTATCCCAAATTTTGGGAGCATCTTGACTTCACTTTTAAGGGACTAATGAGAAACTAGTGCTTATTGTACAATGGATACCTTTCCATAGATCATAAGTTTTAGGTCCCACACAAATTTGTTAGAGATTTTACGGTTAAGCATTGCATGTAAGGGTTCTTTTAAAGCTTTGAAAGGAAGAAGACCATAACCAAAGTTCAAAATAAATTTAGTTTCTTATCTTTAAGATGGATCACTAGGAATATTTGTTTAGAATCATACTAGTGTTGATGCAAAAAGTAACAAAAATGAACGTAGATCTTTACAACCCTTCCAATATTTCTCATCATTAACAAGATATTAGCACTATTTCTATCTTAAGTTTGCTTTGAACAATTGTTGAATCTCATGAGCCTTCTTTGGCCACCATTGATTTTGATAATGACAAACTCTATAAGTATTTATTCTAATGATTTAATATTTATTGTGGTATTCAAGTTAACTATATAAGATATGTAAAATTGGATAGCACTATGGCTTGTGTTGGGCCATTGAAGACCGTCTTACTTGCTCAAGGATGAAGAAGAAATCAAGAATCTATAATGTCTACATTGAGTCACAAGATGGATTATGGTTTTTTTTATTAGAGCTTGTGCAAAGGTTATTCTTTAGTTTATCTTTTTATTCAAGCATTTGCATGTGGACATTATGTTTGTTATTTGCACATCATATGTGATTTACTTATATAGACATGGTCTATAATTGAACCAAATTGGGTTAATCCCCCTTAGTAGACTTTAAGATCTTGATTTCATATTTTATGTTAAGAGTATGATCACAAGGGGCATGAATGGTTCTTTTGTCTTATTATTGAAAGTTTTAGTAAATGTAAGCAAATAATCAAGTTGTTAATTTTATGAGCAATTGAATTTGGAATTTTTGTTATAACACTATTTGAAATACTTGAATAAGGTGGTAGTTCAAATTTATGTGAACTTGGAATTAGATCTATTGAAAATTTAATTCAAAAGCAACTTTAATATGCCATTCATTTAAAACATCATTGTTCTTATAACACATACATATGAACCACATTAGAAATATCATTCTCACCAAGAAAATCATCTAATTCTTGGAATTGATGTTGTAATAGAATATTTTTTGATGACAACTAATAAGACATTGTAATACTCCTCACAATGAGTATTGGTTTGGTATCCATGCCTTTCTATTGTTGTGCATTACTTTAATAAGATGTCTTTGGTTAAATAAGTGGCAATTCAAGTAAGGTGGTTGTTATAGCTCTTTTGTGGATGGCTTGGAATGGTTCGTTCATTCTAGAGATAATGGATAGGTTATTAGATTGGTAGTTTCATATGTAGAGAGTTGTTCTTGTTTGGGTCTCTCAATTAATGATAAAGTTCATGGTTTTGATGAAGCTAGGTTTGGGGATTTTGTTTTGGATGTGGAGCCTTTCATGGATTCAAGCATAAGGTTTGGGTTAAAAAAGCCTGATTGATATTCTCTTTCCTTTCTTACTTATAACATCACATATCTTTGGAACGTGACATTGACTATTTTGACAAATACTTCCATGAATAACATGACCTTGTGAACATAGCTGCACATTTCACCACAAATATTTGAAGTATTAATTGGTTAGCTGTGTAGGAATTTAATATCTCTAAAAAACGATGAAACTCACTTTAGTGGGCTTTGTGATCTTATAAGGTCATGCGCTTGGTTGGGGTGTAAAATTTAAGAAAATGGAAATCAAAGCACTCACCAAATTTAACAAGATACCTAAGTTCCATGAAAAATCTATGGGCCTTCATATCTTCAAGGTATGTATAAGATATGTCATATGTCATGCCTTGTAAGATCTTAACATGTTGGAGGTGATGAAAGTTGATGCAAACATTGAATCTTGTATTCATTAGAAGTTGAAAAAAGTTCAAAAATATTACTCCAAGTATCTTTATAATCAATGGTATAGATAAGATGAGTAATGAGAGTATGAAGTTGAAATTTTAACGAACATCACCATGATGTAAACTAATTAAGTTTCTAATCAAAATAATTAGAGTTAAGAAATTAATTTATTGTTAAATAAATAAGAAAAAAAATATCTCTATATATATTTTTCATTCCCATATTTTCTTCTATTTCCTTTATTTTTCTCTCAATTTTTCTAAAATTTGCTAAATTTTCTTGAATTCTTTGGTTTTTTTATGAAAGTTCTAGAGATCACAAAATCATTTTGTGGTTAGCAGCGTAGCACTACAGACAACTTGGAGTCTTTCATGAAATATTTTATGTAATTCGTTTTTATAACCATTGTTGTGGCTTTTTGTGTTGATTTCTTTTCTTTCTCATGTTTTAGGCTTTTTGCAAATGGAAATGGAAATGATAAATGTTTATCTGATTGGATGAGTGCTTGGAGTGGATTGAACCAACTGATAGAGATGGGTAAGGGCGTTGGTTCTAAGCATGTGGTAAGGGTTGTAAAGAGGCAAATTATTGTTTGAGTTGAAGAATCTAGAGTTAAGGTAAAGAGTTGGCCTAAACTAAATTGGTTAGGGGTTAGAAGTTGGCAACTAGATGGGGAGATTAGACCATTGAATGGAGACATGGGTGGATTAGACATGGGTCTTGGGGGATCCAAAGCACGTTGATAATGAAGGAATTGATAATGTTTCTCTTCATGGGTAGTCGTCATAGATAAAACATTGCCAAACCTTCTATGGTTCCAATTTAATGGTTTTGGGAGGGTAATGAGTCATTATCGAGTTGAACCTTTTAAGATGCAATGATGGAAGTTTCAAAATCTGAGGATGGTCGATATGCGAGGCTTAAGATTGGACAAAGAAGTCTTAGTTGAGTAGTTGTGAGTATAGAAGGTGGTGATGACACTTTGGAGATAATCCCGTAAGAGAATCCTAGATAAGATTCTATGAATTTCATCTTTGTAAATTCATATGAAAATTTGGAAGATAAATTTTATAATTGTGAGTATAGAAGGCAGTGATGACACTTTGGAGATAATCTCGTAAGAGAATCCTAGATAAGATTTTATGAATTTCATATTTGTAAATTCATATGAAAACTTGAAAGATAAATTTTATAGTTGAAAGGAGCCATTGGGGCAAACCCATGTTCTCTTTTCAAGATTATTCATCTCAGAATTATTATAATACAAGCTATTTATAAGGGTTAATTTATAAGATCTTCTCTTGATGAATATAAGAAATAATATGCTAAACTTATAAAATTTGAGTCCAACTAATTTTAATGAATTTTAAATAAAAAGCAACAAAATACTTAAATGCAATGGCTCTATAGGTTAAATTTAAATGAACCAAATGATTAATTTAATTAAAAATTCAAATGAGTTGAAGTATGCATATGAATTTATATTTAAATTCTAAATTTATATTCAAATAAATTTAAAGCCGACCAAACAAGCCTTGCATCGAATGGTTAAAAACATAAATTTCTTAATTTGTGGAGAGGAAAACAACTATTTGACCATTACATTGGTATATTCTATCTTGTATTAATGTGTTGAATTTAAAGCTTGAATGAATAGTTGTCAGCACCAGCTAACTCGAGCGTTCAAGCAAACTAAAACATGGTGATAATAAGCTTTTTCAACATGCCACTTTATGATTTATTTGAGCTACTAATATATTAGAATAGTCAATACGTCATAATTTAGCAATTATTGAAGATATTGACTAGTATTTTGCCAAGAATTATGAAGAGTTGAGTCTTGGAAATATGCTGGGTGTTTTACATGATAATGAAGCCATCCATGAACATATTTTGCATTTGGCCAATTTATCATACACGTTAAAAATGTAAGATATGACAATTTATCTCAAAATATTTTTTTGTAAACAAACTCAAAATGCTTCATGACTCAAATGATGTATCACGCTGCTTATTGTACATTCCTGTGGATTTTTTTTGCATGTTTAGGCTCTTAGTTGAATTTACATCTATGGCATATTTAGAGATTGGTTTGCTCGAACCATTATAATTATAGATAGAGGACTTCGAGTTTGTTGCAAATGTATTATTCTCTCTTTTTCAACAATTTTACTTGGTCTTTGCTTATGAAGACTGTTGGAGGAGGATGCCTGAATCCCAAAGGGTGAGAGGCCCTGCATTACTAATATTGCCAGCATGGTCATCAATCATCATTATGTCAGTTTCACAGGCCACTGACTTAACATTTGTAGCTCCTCAACATCGTTTTGGTTTGGATTGGAGTTCTCCTTCATTGTTGTTTGTCTCATTTAAATTGGGTTTACTAGAAATAACTTTTCGAGAGCTATCTATTTTATTTGATTGTAATGACTGCTGATTTTATTTTTCACATTAGTACTAGTATGCTTCAGGAAATAACATTATTTTGTCTGGTTTTTTAGCAATCCTCTTTTACATTGCTTAGCAATTTGAACAATAAAATAGCAAGTAATTTACTTGATTTCTAGCCAAGCAAGCCATAATGATTCTTCAAACTCTTAGCCAACTCTCTAATGAAGTTGGCTATATCCACTCACAACCTATCACACCAGCTAAATAATGAATTCTCAAGTGACCTAGTTAATGCGCTTTTAATCTTTTTGAAGATATGAATCTAGTTTCTGGTTATCGTTTCTGAATTCTCAGAAGATCGTTCATCATATTTTTGCCCAATGGAAGAAATAAGCAATTTTTAATTCTTCACATTTTGTTATGACAGGAGAATTTCGGCCAGATATTTTCTTGAATCGCCATATTTTTCTCCATCAGTTAGGGGGGTGTATTTGTTTTTAGCACCACTTCAACTTTTATCCAGACCTGGTTATCGTCTTCAATATGCAGCAAAGCTTGCTAGTGAAGGTGCTTTGAAAGCAATGGGTCCATATGCTACTGAAAAATGCGTTCCCTACATTTTACCCCTTGTCATGACCGCATTATCTGATTCTGAAGCTGAATCAGCAATGTGCCTATTGAAAGAATTTTTCAAGTGCCTGAACTCTAGGGCAACTAGGAAATTTATTTTGCCTATCATTCAGAAAATTTTGCAGGTAAAGTGAACTGCAGTCCAGTTATATCTTGAATATTTTTTTACATCTTCTGAATTCATGTTGTGCTTCTATCTAAGGCTTCAGAATATTCACATCTCAAGGTTTCTATACTTCAAGAATCTTTTGTTCATGACTTGTGGAAGCAATTGGGTAAACAAGCATACCTGGAAAATATTCATCCTTCGGTGATATCAAACTTATGCAATTCACTTGATAAGGTATCAGTTTCAGTTGCTGCAGTTGTTTTAATAGGTTGTTGTGAAGAGGTTGGCATTCCCATAACAATTCACCAGGTAAGACGTGTACCTCACAAATTTTTAGCTGCTTTATCCATTTTAATTGTTGTACTTCTACCTCCATTAACTTAAATGACATTGCAGACAATCTTGCCAGTGGTCCACTCTTTTGGAAAAGGTCTATCTTCTGATGGAATTGATGCCCTGGTTAGAATTGGTATCTCTCATTGTCTTTTCTTATTCTTTTTTTTTTTGCTCAAGTAAATCAGCAGGAATTGAAGCACTAGCTCTTATTGACTTCCATTAAATTAACAGGTGAACTTCTTGGCGAAAATTTCATTGTCAGACAGCTTATACCATTAGCAAGGAATATTGTAATTGCTTGTACCGATGCTTCTTTTATGACCAAGCCTGAACCCATTCGTAGTTGGGTAGGTTTAGCGATAATTGATAGTTTTCATTTCTTGGATGGTCTGGGTTCTCTTTTGCCTCCGGAGGTGTTTTTGCGGGAGCTGATTCAGGTTAGAAATGGTTTGTTTACTCCAATCGGTATGCCTTGTGTTCTTGTAATTTATTTTTCTTTTCTTTTGCTTGTTGGGTAATGTAATGGTAAAATCTTACAGAACGAGGTCTGTCTCCATGTTAAGGTTCTCATGCAAGCTCATTTTGAAGATCCTGTGATTAAGGTGGTAATCTTTGGTCTTGCAATTGCTACATGTTCAGTTATGCTTATTTTTTAAGAGACAAATAAAGAAATTTCTTTCCCCATATATCTTCTAAACTTCCAACTTTATGCTGGCCAGGCTACTGCATCAGCACTTATAGGAGTGTGTTGGAGGCTTGGTCCAGAGCAAACTGCTTCCTACATCATACCACAACTAAAGAAGATTTTTGAAGAACTAGCTTTTTCTCAGCCAACAGCTTCTGCGGTTGGTTCTAGTGGAAGAAGCAGCGAGACCTCAAGAACAACATCAGAAGAAAACTTTCAGAATGGAAATCGAATGGACATAGTGTGTGTCTCTTGCTCTTGTCATTTCTATGCAGTTCTCATTTTTGTTTATTTTAGGTCAGTTCATTTATCTGGCTTGCATTTGTTTGAGGAATGTAGGTTCATATTGTATCCCTCTCTTGCTCAGCTCATGGGAATTGAAAGGCTCCGCCACTGCTGTTCAACTTGGTTTATATTGGAGCAGATTCTTAAGCGTGATTACTGTTGGCAGGTAGGTAGACTACTCTATCAACCTAGTTATCTACTTACTTTCTTCTAATTTTTCTATTAAATAGAATTCATGGTATGCCAATTCTTCTTTAGTGGAACTCCATTGGTGAACCTTCTAGAAATTTTGGAGGACAGAACAATGCTCAATGCCTTAATGTTACCAGAATATCTTCTTCAGACTATAATCCAGCTAAACTGCTTCTTAATGGGGTTGGGTGGTCTGTACCACAATCAAAAGGAGTTCAGGGTGGCATGGCTATGATGAGTTGTAGCAAAGAAAATGAACTCCAGAAAAGTTCTTTTAGGCATTCTACAGCATCCTCAAATGGGCAAAATGAACCCTGGTTTTGGTTCCTTGGTACTGATGTCAGCCGTGATTTGCCAGATTTTCTTGGGCGAACTTGCAGTATTAAAGATGAGTTACCTTGGAAGATCAAAGCTTGCATTCTGTACTCTGCCAGAGCGCATCCTGGGGTCTTAAGATCCGTAGCAGTGTTTCATGATGAAACCACAATTTATAGTGGTGGAGTTGGCCCTGGATTCAAAGGAAGCATTCAGAAGTGGGAACTACCGAGAATGAACTGCATATCAGGTTATTATGGTCATGACGAGGTATTGTTGTCATCTTCTAACATAATAATGTGCATTTCATAGTTTAGAAGAATTTATAAAATGGATAAATGCTAAAATGCTCTTGTGAAATTGACTTGATCATCCTTAACAGTTGTCGTTGCCGTTTTTATTTGTTAATTTCTGGTTTGTGCTCTTTCTTTTATTGTCTATTTGAACCTGTAGTTAAATGCTATGGTTTTCAGGTATGGAGGACATTATTATCTTAATAATGTTCTTGGAAGAAAGAGGAACCCAGACGGTTTTGGTTCTCTGCTTTCTAGCCTGGGCTAAAATGCTTTTGCTTGTCAAGCTGTTGCTAGTTATACATTATTGTCGACTATAATTTTCATGACCTATTTAGCCTTGACATTACCTTCTAAAAAACTTTGACAAATTTTCCTTTCATGATTTGGAATAGTGAACCTTATGGATGACAATTCGTTAGGGTACAAATGAAGCTTTTTGTTATATGCATTAGCAGAATAAAATATGTTTACTTGGGCTTCACATGATGTGTTTTAATGTTTGAAATAATACCATTGGTACATGCAGAGCATTGAACAAATTGCTCAATATGTGGGTAATCGTGGTTAAGTCATGAGGGGGTTGACGCAGGATAAAAATGGTCAACTTTGCTGTAACACTGCACAAAGACAAGTGCAATCCAAACATCAGGCCTTAACAATACCATTAAACTCTTTGACAGATATGGTGACATGCAAACCCAAGAAAATTACCATGGAACCTCTTAGAAGTACAAGTTTTATTTGTCCAAACAGCATGCTAATGGCATTTTTCCTATTTGATGGCCAAAATACTGAAAATTAATTAAAGAAAGCAAGAAGTTTTATTTGTAGAAAATAAAAAAAAAATCCAAGAGGCAGGCTGAACCAGAACCAAAGTTGCATTTGGTAAGATATAATGTAAATCAATCCTTGCTAGCCTAATGTAATTCCAGGTAAATGAAATTTTGTTCAATTTGCTCTTTGGTGGATTTTTTTTCTTGAACAAGACAGTTTAACTATTTGATTAGGAATATTTACGCAAGGGAGAATGTTATAGTATGAATAAAAGATAAATTAAAGGAGATTTTACTTGGACGGATTGGGCATTTAAGGCAAAAAAGGTGACCTAACCCAATAAAGATCAGAGATAATCCATTATGACTTGATATTGACACAAAATTGAGAAGCCAAGAGCTATCAAAGAGGTCATGGAGAGAAAGTGAAGATACCTTGGTAGATGCATTTGTTCTCCTTGACAAGGTCTGTCCATATCCAATCGGGAAAGGGCAATGCATGCAGGTGTATGTTCGGGCCTAGGATGATGGTCATATTGTAGTTCAACCGAAGTGCTCATGATTATCATATCCACCCTCAATAAGTCAATAGTGTGCTATTCAAATTTTCATCAAGGAGAGCGATGTGATAAGGGTAAATATGAAGACCTTAGTTCCCAATTGGCTTTGAACGTTGGGCACTCTATGTCCACTATTGGTCATCTAGGTTCTTGATAGAGAATGGACTAGAGGTTTTTTGCCTTATTTTAAAGAGATCAACTCTTTTCTCCTTTGTACCTTGGTAATTATTCCCATACTTGATTAAGCATTTAAAGCTTCTTTCACTCCTATAGCTTTTTTTTTATTTGAAGGGCCTTCTACATAAAATTAGATGTTGTTTCCTCCTCTACTTCAATCTTTAAACTCTACAACCTTTCTACATTTCCTTCTGACTCTTTCCCCCTTCGCCAGGTCTTGATTCCATGGTTGCTTGTGACTCTCAGTTTAGTCTTCCTCTAATCCAATTTTGGCATTAAAAAATATGTGAAGTAGGTCATTCAATACTCATGCTATGTAAGACAAGTTATTAAAAACTTTTTTTTTGAATAAAGGAAGAAAAAAAGACCAAAACAAGATATGAAAAAAATGCTATTTGATAGGCTTAGCATGCTTGAATATTAATGAAGATTTGTCACTTGATGGCTTTGGAGAATTTGTGGAGCTGACCCCACTTAGAGGTATTAAAGCATATTGTTATTATTGGACGACTTAAGAATGCCATGTATGGTTAAAAGCAGTGAATATCTAACATATTGTATGTGGCTAACAATCGCTGAATCATATTATAATTGTTTCTCTGCAGCCCCTTTCACTTTTTTATTTGCCTATATTATACCTTGTCCAATCGGTACTTTTGTTAATTTATTGTTAAAAAAATATTTTATAAACTGAAGACTACACTTCAGTTGGTTCTAGACAAATTAAATTAGTTTCAATCTTGGCTTCTTTTTGTTCAAGTCTTGCAATTTAGCTCTACAGTTATCTATGTGATTGCCAGAGCTGCTTCTGCATCGTTGTTGCACGGGAGACATTGGTTTTTTGTTATACATTCATATAAACTCAAATTCTTATATGACAATTTCATAATGTAAAAGAAAAAACACATCCTGACTTAACCCTTGCATGTGATTATTTAACATTTTTTTATCGTGTTAATGTTCTATTATGATTAGAGTTCCCTCTTTTTACTAACCATTTTTTAGTTTATAGGTGGTTAATTCTATTTGTGTTTTGTCTGTTAACGGAAGAATAGCTTCTAGTGATGGAACTATTCACATTTGGAATGGACAATCCGGGAAGCTTATAGCAACATATGCAGAATCATCAGTGAATTTTCCACAGCATTCTTCAACATCATTGAAAGTGACTGCTGAGCAGATGAACGTGTTAACTCCTTACTCACTTTCTGGCGGTCTATTGCCCAATGCATTCAATGGAAACCTGTATACATGCATGCATCACCTGGAATTCAATGATAAGCTCATTGCTGGCTTGGGAAATGGTTCAGTTAGGTAATAGCAAGCTCTTTATCTTTTTATGGCAACACTAATAAATGATTTCGTTCATGTTTGTTGAAAAAAGGCCTATGCAAAAACAGGTTTGCTCCTCTTTAGGGCTATTAAGTGGTAGCTCAAAGCCTCAGAGATCTAGAAAAAAATTGGATCAACTTTGAGCTGGGATTGTATTTAGTTGGAAATTTACTGAGTCAATGTCGAGCCTACTCAATTTGGATCTAATTTTATGAGCCAATTATGAGCTAGTCTTAAATCAAATCAAATTGGCTTGAAATCAAATTAATCATGTTTACGTGTAGATTTTTATGCATTATAAGCATATATATGTATGCCTAGGATTATTTAATATATAAAAATCATATATACCTAAGAAAATTGTCTTGATGAATGTCGTAAGCCTTATGTAAATGAAGGTCAAATTGAACACCTCTTGTTTAAAGCTTAGATTAGATGAAGAACAAGTCAAAAAGGTTTGATTTGATCTTGAGCCATTGTTAGTCACATGATCCCAAAATGGTTCATTGAGTTTTGATGATAACTACCCAATTTTGTAAGGATTAGTGGTCATGTGAGTCCCTATACATAGGACTATTAGATAAGTAATCATATAAAAATGCATGAAGTGAAAGTATTTGAAGACCACAAAGAAATAAGCACACTTCACATTTGAAGCAAAACATCAAGAACAAGAATAAGAAAACATGATGAAGTTGAGGGTATGATCATCTTAGATACTTGTGCAATTGAGTTGATATGGTTGGCCTAAATTGCATTGCATGGTTTTTAAATTATCTTTGCATTGTTTTCAAAATTAAAAAAAATAATAATTTTGTAAATTTTTGAAAACTGCATTACACATCAAAGGATTTTTAAAGCTTTAACATTACTATTGCTTCACAATTTAGTTAAGTTGAATAAAATAAACTATATAATTAATTGGAATGAGAATCTTTATTGGGCATACCCATATGATTGTTTGATCAGTGGTTCCATAAGCGTCAGATGGACATTTGCCCTTCAACGAGAAAGATCCATTAGTTGAAATTAAGCCCTGATTGGGATGTTCTATACAAAGGTAATCAAGTCGTCCAATAGCCATCAATGGTTGGTTTGATGACAATTAGATCATTTGAGACTCAGTTCATTATTTGACCTCCAAAATTTAATTATGTTGGATGATTATTATATCATCCAATAGATAGACGATGATCAATTTGATAATGAGTTTAATAGTAGTTGGACAATCAAATAAAGATTAAATAAAAATGATCTAAATTGTATTTTTTTTTTTGGAAGGTTATCAGATCATCTAGAGTGTCATAGACATGCTTATCACAGATTTGAAAATTGCAACAAATCACTTTTTACATGGTGACTAGAAACTCCAATCCCTAGTACAGTCTTATCGAAATACCAAATCACACAAAATAAGCAAGATTAGGGTTGGGAAAACATTTTTCATTTGGATTTCACTAAGTGATATACATGGTAGGAAATATACAAACATATACTTATGGTACTTAAGAACTGCTGTTATAGCAATTTATAACCTTGCTAGTTGATGATTGTTTGATCCAACATTGAGCAACAGTCCTTTAATTCTTTTAACCATTGAGCAAAGAACAATGGCTTCATTTTTAGAATTGTCACTGATCTACTAAAGTTAAGGGCATAACAAACCACCCCATTAGAAGAATTCGATGTCTTCGCCTACGAATACTCAATAATATACCTTTAAATTTGTCACAGAGTAGTGTCCTATGATATTTCAGTTGTAGGTTTCCCTTTCATTGAACTAGAAACCGGTTCTATAAATCTTGCTTTGCCCAAAGCTTATGATGTAGGATCTTCTCCCCTTATCTCGATCAAATTGTTGTCGCAAAACAGGTGGAGCACGCTTAGCCTGACTTCTTGAGAGCTTCGCTTTATCTTTATGATGCTTCTTTAAGATTCTCACATGAAAGATTAAGTGGATCTTGATTCTTTCCGACAAATTTAGTTGATAAACCACATTATTGGCCTTTTGAATCACTTCAAATGGTTCATCATACTTTGGGTTCAATCCACCATGCACAGGTTGGTTGTTGATTTTTCTCCTAATCCATGGAGTTAAATTCTCTCCAACACTTTGTTTCCAACATTGAACTCCACTTGTTTGTGCTTTTTATTTGCATGTTTCATTTTTTTTTGTAGCTTTCCTCAAGCTGTCATAGGCTTCCTCAAGCATCTCTGTCTTGTCTCTAGTATGCTTGTTACTGTAGGACGCTTTTGATTAGACTTTTGTCATGTAATCTCTAATGGAGTCTTGGGTTATTATCCTAAAACCAGCTTAAAAGGACTCAACTCCTTTGCTCCGGGCCTATGCAAGCAATAGAAAAACTATGTATTGTCTAGCAACTCTAACCAATTCTTTTGACTCATCGTAAAATAATATCTCAAGTATTCTTTTAGCAATTAATTTATCTTCTCAGTTTGTGGGTGATTGATTGTAGAGAATTTTATATTGGTACCCATCAAATTGAACGATAAAGTTCATAACCTTCTTATAAATCTTGCATCCTAATCACTCATAATGTCTTCATCCACACCAAAGTACTTAGCGACATGCCATTAAAATAAGTTATCAACTACATTTGTTGGACAAGTTGAAGGTGCAGCAATAAATATACCATACTTTGAGAAACGATTGTCAACTGCCATTACTAAGGCCATGCCATTGAACTTAGGGAACCCACTAATAAAGTCCATGGAAATCAATGCCCACGATTTGTCTGGAATTGGAAGAGGCTGTAGCAAACTTGTTAAGTTTCTTCTCTCTGTCTTGCTTTGTTGGCACACTAGACAAGTCTTAACATAAAGCTCAATATTAGTTTCTATTCTAGACCAATAATAAGAATGAGACAAGAGAGCTAACATCCTTTCCAGCTTATTGTGGATTATGTGACTCTTTAAGCAGCTCCCTCCACAAGCCATCTCCAACAGCTTACCATAAGCATCCTAAATTCTGTAATTTCTGCTTCCGCTCGAGTAATAATATAGATGGCAGCAAATGCTTCTTTTTGACTCACCGCATCAACAACCTGATTATGCCTACCAAGCTTGTGCTCCCATGCAAAGTCATATTCAACTAGAAACTCTTTTGCCAATGAGCCTGTTTTGACAATAACTTTCTCTTCATTTTGAAGAATGTGTTAGCAAAGTTGTCAGTCCGTGCAACAAACTTTGCTCCTAATAAGTACACTTTCCAAATTTAAAGACAGTGCACGACAGTAAGAATTTATTTTTCATGAACTGAATACTTTTGCTTTACAGCATTCAGTTTTTTGCACCAAAACCCTACAAATAGCTTTGTTCGACACATCCGTATGCACCTCAAAAGGTAACTCAAAGTTAGATAGCAACAGCATTGGTTCATTGGAAATGGTAATCGAGTTTGTCAAATGCTTTTTGACAAGAATCAGACCAATTTCACCTTTCACTTTTCTTCGAGAGATTTAACAATGGGCAAACTTCTTTGAGTATCTAGTAATGAATATGTATAATAATTTTCTAAATTGAGAAAGACCTCAGCTTAGGTACTTTGTTAGAGCTTGCCAATCTACAATAGTTTGTACCTTCTTTGAATCCATTGTTACTTTGCCATTGCTAACCAAGTGTCCAAGAAATATAATCTCTTAGCAAATTCGCATTTTTCTTCTTCACATGGAGCTAATTTTTTTTAATCGAGTTTGCACTTTCTGCAAATGCATAAAATATTCAAGAGCGTTGTTGTATATCATAATATCATTCAAGTAAACCATGACAAATTCATCAAGGTATTCATAAAAAACATTATTCATAAATTGTAGAATGTAATAGGAGCATTTGTCAAACTAAAGGGGATGACTAATAAGTCATAAAAGCCATATCAAGTCACATAGTGATCTTGGTTTGATCTCTAGTCACAACTTTGACTTGCTAATATCCTAACTACAAGTTCAACTTGGTGAACTTTATTGCCTTATACGATCGATCCAGCAATTCTTGCACCAAAAGAACTGGGTGCTTGTTCTTCATCGTCCCCTTGTTCAATACATGGTAGTCCACGCACATCAGTAAAGAACCATCCTTTCTTTGAAACAACATCAGGACACCAAATGGAGGTTTGATGGTTGAATGAAGCCAATTTTTAGCAACTCATTTAGTTGTTTGCACAATTTTGCCAACTCCAATGGAGACATCTAGTATGGTGGACGTCCAAGAGGAACAGGCTTGGTAACAACTCGATTTTGTGATTGATCTCTCTTCTTAGAGGCAGACTTTTAGGCAACACCGAAGGCATGATGTTATGCAAATTCCTTAAGAATTTTTGCAACCGCATTAGGAACCTCATTGACTTGATCCTCCTTGATCTTGATCAATAGAGCAAGGAAGGTATCATCGCCAATTTTCAATCCCTTTTCTAGCTACATTTTGTTTTGCTCTTCCTTTCAATTGTCTTCTTCTCATATGGAAGGCAATAAGAAACAAAACAAGGAGTTGCCTCTTGTATCATTATAATCCCATCAAAGTGAGACATTGAGGTTTTTTTTAGACTTCTTATAGAAGTCTACTCCAAAGATTAAATCAAAATCATCCAAAAGACCAATAAATTGGCCTTTACGTCCAACTCTCCAAAGTTAGTAGTACTTCATGAGCCACTTCGATCACAATTTGAGCCTTTGCATTCATTGTTTTCAAAAAACTACAACACTTGCTTACCCATAATCCAAATTTTTTAGCAAGCTTTGCAAGTATGAATGTGTGTAGCACCAATGTCCACCATTGTCACAATCTCTTGGCCATTCATTTTCATCGAAACATGCATCAACAATAAATGAGTAGCAGCCACGTCACTACTTGTTGTGTTCAACATTTCGGTTGAATCTACGATTAAGAGCTCAATTCTGAGTTCATTGAATCCAAAATTGTGAAAAAAATCCATGAGACAAAACGACGAAAATCGTCATTGCTGCATGAAGTAGCAAGAGTTGCATGAGGTGGCTTGCTGCAAGCTTACTGCAGCGCAAAGGTTGTACGCGGCGTGCTCACACAAACAGATGTGACATGCCAAATATATGCGCGGGAAGGGTGCATGTGTGTGTAGCACCAATTTCCACCATTGTCACAATCTCTTGGCCATTCATTTTCATTGAAACATGCATTAACAAGAAATGAGTAACAACTGCATCATTACATCAGTGATTAAGAGCTTAATTCTGGGTTCATTGAATCCAAAATTGTGAAAAAACTCTGTGACACAAAACGACGAACATCGTCATTGCTGCATGAAGTAGCAAGAGTCGCACGAGGTGGCTTGCTGCAACTCAGAGGTTGCACTTTGCATGCTCACACAAACAGACGTGGCATGTCGAATACCTACGTGTGGGAAGGGCGCATGTGTTGACCACCTATTGTGCATGCAGTCCATGTGCTCTAGGTTAACCTACCATGTCACCACGATCAATGCATGTTAGTGGGTCCTATTTGCACATGTGAACAATGCCCTAGCGTGGGCAGGTGTGCTCTTGCAATCACATTCCGCTTGGGATGAGGATTTTGCAGAATTTGCAAAAATTTGTGATTTTGGTCAAAAACTTATTTTTTTGAGAAATTAAAATATTATATATTTTTTAATAAAATATTATATTTAAATTTTTATATAAATAGTAAGAATGATGAATGAAACAATTCAAAACTCTGTGAATTTAAAACTTCTTGAGGAATTTTATTCTCTTATGACAAAAACTCCCTTCTTTCTTTCTTAGTTGTTCTCAATTCTCATACTTCAACTTCTGTTGCTACGACTCTACAAAAGAAGATCTACTGTCGAGAGCTTTGGGCGAGAATATCTCGTAGATAGATCAATCAAACTACCAAAGAATTAAGTAATTCCAAAGAATTGACAAGTGAAGCAACTTTGTTATCAAACTCCTAATTTGTTTTCTCAACCATGAGGGCGTTAGACTTCTCATGCTTGGGGTAATCTCTAGCATAATAACATCCATTGCACAAGAAAAAAAAACTTGCTAATTTATTGAATTAATTTGTCTTGGAAGGAAAATGACTCTTGTTTTTGCTTGCCTTTGTCATTCTTCTTGCCTCTTCGATACTTCCTTGCATCCTGCTTCCATTCTTCTTTTTTTACCTTACTTTTTAGATTTTGCAGGAGCATCTAAAGCTTTGGAAACTCTGAAGTCCTTAAGAGTGTTGATATCAGCAATTGCACTCAACAAATTCTTCATTAGTAAATGAAGCTCCAATTGTGCCCAATGTTGTAGCTTAGATAAGAAGTTAAAAAACCTATCTGCTTCAAACATATTCTAGATATCTAGTTATAAGGAACTAAATTCTTGACATATTCTTGCACAGCCCACTGTGCTTCAGCTTCTTTAAAGCTTCTTGAGCCACTCAACAAGCATTGTAAAGAAGAAATTGATTATTCATCTCTCTTGAGTTTTTCTCATGTATCAATTTTTGGTCTTCTAGCATTTGCGTCGTCAACACGCTTTATGTTACCACAATTTCACATCTCTTGCGAGATATTTGTTGGAAATAGTCACATTCTCCACGTTCGACACATGAGCAACTGTGAAGTATTGCTCCATATCCTAGAAAAAGTTCCCCAACTCCTTAGTATTTTAGAGTGTCATTCAGTCCTACTTGTGGCAGATTCGCTCGAAATTCTCAATAAGGGTTTGCTAGTGACCTTCCACAACCAACTCTAAATTTGCAAGGTGCTTCGAAATGGCACACGAACCTTCCCCATCATATGCAGCATAAAGAAAAACCACCACCCCTAAAATCCTTTCTTTGAGTATGTTGTTTATGTGGTCGTCTCAATGAATAGGGCTCTGATATCTATTGTGATAGGCAAATTTGTCATAGATTTGAAAATTACAACAAATTACTTCTTGTGTGATAACTAAAAACTCCAATCCCTTGTCTAGCCTTGTTGAAATACCAAAACCTATAAGATAGGTAAGGTTAAGATTGGAAAAATAATTTTTATTTAATAGATTTTACCAAGGAAGCAATATAAAGGTAGAAATTACACACAATACACTTGTGGTTTCCTAGAATTTATTTCATAGTAATTTATAACTTTGCTAGTAGTAAACGATTGTCCAATCCAACATTAAGCAGTAGTTCTTTAACATCTCTAACCATTGTTTAAAGAACAATAGTCACTTTTCTAGAATTTTTGACTGATCCATTGAAGTTAAAGAGCATAACATAGTGGATAGTTAGATCATGATCTGCCAAGGATCAAGCCCTATAAAAGGCACATTGGACTATCCAATAGTAGTTCAATTGTCATTAAATTACAGATCATACAGTTTGATTGACAGTTTGTTGAACTTAGAAGATCAGAAATGAACTAATTAGATTGCCCACTAAGTTGATTGGTTTGTTTGATAGGTATATATTATGACTTCAAAGGCTAGTTTGGAAAATGATTCCTTAGCTCAAACAGGCAATTGAATGTTAAGACTTGGATTGGCTCATGATATTGGTGAGCAGTTAGGAACCTTGACAACTATAATATTTAGCCTATAATATTCATTCAAGTTAAGAAAAAAAAAATCTACAAGATGATAACTCTAAAAAAATTTGAAGGAAATATTTGCATCCATTCTATTGAACCAAATGCCTGCTTTCATTTGCTAAAACTTCTCTTGGAAAATTAGTAAAGTGCATATTGGAGGAGTTAATGACACATCTTTCAATTTATTTACACTCTCATTCCAGTTTTTGCTATTGCTCTTTCTTTGGTATGATTCGATTCAATGTCTGGTATTTTTCTTTTGTTATGTATCCTCTCTATTCTTAGAAGATTGAGATCATCTTCTTCCTCTCAAAAGACTTGAAGCAACACATATCACTTCGATCAAGCCCCTCTTGAGAACAATTGCTGATGTTCCTTTTTAACGTAAGCCTTGTTTGAGAAATCCTAGCCAATGGTTCCATTTGAGGATCGAGTTGAGGTTTGCTTACTCCCGAGTTCAAGCTCTTCCTTCTCAACAAGTTTTCTTTTGTAATCCACGTCTCTTTTTAATGTTATGTTTCATCTATGAAAAAAAAAAAGACTTCCTTTTCTAACAGCTGCTTACTAATCTATTTAGTTCAGGAAGAAATTTTATTTCTGTACCGATTTGCAGATTCATCGACATTCTTCGCGATCAAAAGCTGCATCTTTGGAAAACCGACGCAGCCGAATACTCCTGTTCATCACTCGTCTCATGTATTTGCTCTGGCGATTCAGAAAAGTTTTCCGATCAAAGAACCATGGCTCCTCCATCTTGGATCGCCGTTGGGTTGAGCACAGGTTACTGTAGATTACTCGACGCAAGAAGCGGCAGTGTCGTCACCTGCTGGCGAGCACACGACGGCTACATCACCAAGGTACAGGAAATTCGAGTCATTCATGAAGAAGACTCCCGGGCATCCGTAACCATATGCTTGCTTACCTTCTGATGCCACCTTAAACATTACCTGCAGTTGGCTGCTCCAGAAAACCATCTACTGGTCTCCAGCTCACTGGACAAAACCCTACGGGTTTGGGACCTCAGGAGGAATTTGCCCTCACAGGCCAACGTTTTCCGAGGGCATCAGGACGGGATCTCCAGCTTCAGCGTTTGGGGCCAGGATGTGATCTCCATTTCGAGAAACAAGATCGCAGTCTCTTCTCTTTCTCGCTCGGTGGAGGAAGTACGTATTAGTTAATGAATTAGTGAAAGAAGCTTTCCTTCCCCGCCGTAAACCCTAAATTGGTTGCAGGGCTTGCAGCAGAGAGTCTCGCCGCAGAGCCTCTTTTCGGCCGATAAGGGAATAAGGAACCAATCTGTCCTTTCTGCCATCAGTGTTCTTCCCTTCTCCAGATTATTCCTCGTCGGGACAGAAGATGGCTTTTTGAAGGTCTGCTGTTAGATTCGATTCGTAGTTTTCGTTTCATCTCTGTTGTGCATATTGTTTGTGTTACCGGCGGCAAGACGTGGTGTCGGCAACACGACAGATCTTAGTTATTTCTAACTTTTTTCCGACGAGAACAGGCCCAGACTGTTAATTAGTACTTGTTATCCAGAGTCTCGGGTGAGCTCACATCCTTGGCCACCGTCACGTTCATCGCCGCCGCCGCTTAGGCGGGGCTCAGGGTGGTTTCCACCTGCGGTTAGAGGTGATCGCCGGTGGTGTGGACACCGGTTGGGTATATTGAGCCGTCGTTTCATGCATTAAAGGTCTCTTTATGCGCACATGACTGGGCAGTCTTTTTTGAAAGTTGTTTGTATATACAAGTCAAGTCAATCATTTATTTTGAAGGAAAACTTTAAAAAATTAATTTTGTTTAATTTTCTTAACAGCCTTCGAGATTAGCGGCTGTTATTGACCTGTGGTAACCACACTCGCTAGGATTTTTAATTAATTATTATGTCAACGCTTGCTCAGATTCACAGTACTACTGAAATTTAATAATTTTACGTATGGTCTCCATGCGCTTCATGCTTTATTAAAATATTATATGTTGAATTTTCTTGTATTTAATAATATGATTAAACGAATTTTAATCTAAGAAAGTTGGATTTTATTATCAACGAGATCTAACAAGCCATTCGAGATAGAGTCTTCTTTCTTACATGGTAGCCACCCATGGCGGCGTTCCACCTTCTTCCTCCGGCACCGCGGTCACAGAGTTCACCACGTGGCAGTTCTTCCTGATCTCGCCCTCCGTACCTGTCTTCACCTCGATCTCCCCCATCTTCACCATCGCCCTCGCGAACTTGGTCGCCCATCCCCCAGGATGCTCCGCGTTGTGCTTGACGGCCGCGCTAAGCTCTGGCGTCGTCAGCAGCGCTGCGTCCGAGGTGAACAGCACCAGCGACAGCCTCACCCCGACGTAGTACGCGTTGTCGAGCGTCTGCGGCGTGATGAGGTCGAGTAGCACCGTCGTGTTCCCTGACGACGACGTGTTGAAGGGGCACGCCCTCTGCAGCAACGCCGCGTAGGCGGCGCTCAGCGTGGGGTCCACCCCAGTCGTAGAGCTGAAGTTGTAGATCCGGTTTCGGAAGGAGCTGCAGTGGGAGACGCCGATGGAGTGCGCGCCGGAGAGCGTCACCATCTCGTCGGCGGTCAGGTTCTTCGCGGCGAAGGCGTCCACCAAGCGGGTGGCGTTCGAGAGCGGGGAGGGGAGGTTCTGGCTGGCCTCCGTCGCGTTCGAGATTCGACCGTCGCGACGCCCGGATGGGATCTTGTAGGAGATGTTCCCCGACAGGGAAGCGGAGTCCCTCGCCGCGAAGGCGACCACATCGGCGCAGGAGACGATGCCCGGGCAGGCCGCCTCCACCGCCGCCTTGGCCGCGTCGATCACCTCGAAGCCGTGGAGGCTCGGGTTGTTCGGCGGCGCGTCCTTCTCCGCTTGGTTTCCCGGCGTCGAGTCCAGAAGCACCGACGCATCGCATCCCTGTAATGAACACATGAATAATGCACATCTAACTTAAACTAACAAGATGAGAGAAAACTAACCCTGACGAAGCAATCATGAAAGAACATTCTAATGAGACCGGCGGCGACGCCGGAGTTGTTGGCGAAGGCTGCAGCTACGGCCTTCTGGACCAAGGACTCGGCGGAGGGGCATGTCTTGTTATAGAAGCCAATCTTGAGCTGGGCTAGGGTGAGAGGCGGAGCAAGGCTGAGGACGAGGAGGAAGACGAAGAAGAGCTTCATGATGTGCTTTGGAGAGATGAGGTGAAAGGCAAGAGCTTCAGCTCTATGCACTGCTACTTATCTCCGTTTCAGGTCAATGGTAAGCTCATCGGTTTTGAGGCTTTAGGGCACGTGGCCTATTTTTAATTAGAAATTATTGATTAGAAAAAGAACGGGTTTGCTTTGGATGATTTTTTTAATAAATCATTTCATGTGACCCTAAGATGTGTCAAATCAAAGATGTAGGTTTTATTTATTTTAAAATTTATTATTTTAGTTATATTTTTTACATTATTTTATATAGAAATTATGTTTTCATTGTAAGTGATGGGTCTTATTCAGTGTTTATCATTAATTTTTTAAATAAAAATTTTAAAATATTATTTAAGAATTATAATTATTATATTTTTATAAAATTAAAATATTGTTTTATTTTTATATAAATATATTTTTTTGTTAAATATTATATTTTAATTATACTCTATTAAATATATATATATATATTATTGTTATGTGTATAAATCTCTTAAAAATTATTATATCATTTATTACAATCATATCATAATCATAAAAATTTTAATACAATTTGTCCAAATCAAATAATAATAGTAATAATTAGTTCTTTAATTATCAAAGATTAGTCTATGTAAATATTTATTTAGATATAACAAAGAATGAATAATAAGAAATTAATCACTCAAGTCGTTCATTTTCATCTTTGACCTCTCATGTAGTTACCATTAGTGAACCATACCCATTTTCACTGTCATGTCTCAACCTAAATCCTCTTTCATAATACTCATAATTACTTTGGCTTGTCCCAAACTCTTGTAATCCGTTTCAAGTATTACATGAACATAGAGTTTTGTAAGTATAATCTTTAACTTTCTTTTATTTTAACAACTATTATGAGATGCAAAAGAAATCATAGAAATTTCTAATAAAAGATCATCGATAGACTTTGTTTTATTTATTAGATTTTGATTTTTTTTAAAATTGTTAATTTTGCTATCAATAAACTCAAACAAGTACAGCATGTTAAACTTGATTCGTCTTGCCCATGTCAGATTTTATTTTTAAAAAATCATACTCAATCTGAGGATTAAATTTTAAAACAAATACATTTCTTATTAGGATTGAAAGAGATCAATTAAATAAGAATATAGATACAAATTATCATCCATAATTCTCTCCTTTTTCCTAGTTCTTTAATTCCTTGTATATTCTCTACTCTTCTTCTGTTTTCCTTGCAATTTACATTGAAGGCACTCATCGAACCACCAATTACTAACACCGCCATCATGTAGCAACCAAATACCTCCATCAACTTGCATGCCCTCTAAAATTCCCTCTGAAAAATTCCTCATTTGAACATGATGCAAGCAACTAATTTATTTCTAATATGAATGCATAAGGTGTTTTTTTGACTTTCTTACAATTTGACTATAAAGACTCTATCCTTTGGCTTCTTTTTTTTCCTTCTAAGAAGAAGGAGATTACATGGTTGGCTTTTGTGTAGGTAGAACACCAATGTAGAAGTCTTTCTCAAAATCTAGAAACTTTGGTCTGTGTTTGCTAACAATGTTTCAAAACAGCTTTTCAATAATTCCTTCTCAATTGTTGTCTCCTTGTCTCTATTAAGGATAACACTTTTCCTCCTCAATTGTTCCTTACAAGTACCTTTAGAAAGGTAATAATAAGGACTTTACATGTATAAAATTAATGCTTCTTTTAACAACTTTACATGTATAAAAGGAAGTTTAGTTGATACCTAATCTCAATTAGTTAAATGGTTAGGTTTGTGCCAACATTTTGCTCATGTCCAAGACATGGCTAAAGAATTTTGTTTGCTAATCACACTTGTCGCCTTCTTCATATTGGTATACCATTCAAAGTCTATTGGCATTGTTTGGTTTGGGTCTCCATCAACTATTCCAAAAGCTCTTTAATGAAAGAAGGCAGGTCGAAATCAAATCATGACTCATCGATTCAAGTTAAACAACAAAAATAAAATTACATTGAACAAAATCAAACTTAGCCTTTAGATTATATATAAGTTTGGATAGAATTTTGATTTCAAAGATAAGAACAATATTTATTATATTCATTGTATTCCAACTATATTAATTATAAGCTAACCTCTCATCTCTCTCATCCATCTTTTGATTTGCTCTTGTACTAGGTTTGGTGTTAATATTTTGGTCCAACTAAATCAAACAAGGTGAGTTTACTAGGAGCAAAATCATCTCTTGACATGCTTGCATCAAAGATCTTATCTAAATTTATAAAACAACTTAAAAATATCAACATCATCTAAATAACATAGCTTCCTTCAAAAAAAAAAAAAAAAAAAAAAACTCAAAACCCTACTTGGGAGGATTCAAAATCATCCAAAGTAAGCAAACCAAACAGAAGATGCAACATTTGAACCAGCCAATATAAATAAGCTAACCAATATACATCCCCTTCATAGCATTCAGAACCTTAAGATACACCAAAGTCAATAAAACTCCTACAAGAAAATGAACACAGCAAAGATAGGAATGATGGGATTCTGTACACAAAGTTATAAGCCTTTGTTACAATACACAACAAAATCAAAATGAATTCCTCTCTACAACAAACAAAATACAATAATAGGGGCAAGGAAAGAAGCTACACATTGCCTGCCTTGCTGAGTTTTGGTCATGTAACCCTCATTTCAGTATCAAATTGAACTTGAAAGAACTCGGCAGGCTAACCAAAGCAGAACAATCGCGATCGAATCTTCGAAGAACATATTCACGGCTGCTCCGTCCCACCGTTGGCTTTCAATTCTGGGTTGTCACTTTTCTCTGTGTCGGAGTTGTCTCTTTGGGACTCGATGTCCCTGCTTCCACTGTGGGTTCGACGATGCCTCCGGTCCTGCAAGTTAAATGACACTCAACAATGTCAGCTCATTTGAAATGGAAGTATAGGAGTTAATGGAAGTGTGTAAACAGCTTTGAAGGCTATTAAGCATTGAAACCATAAATAGGCATTGCATCCATATTTATTTAACTAGCAAATAGACAATTACTGTTCTAATAGTTGCTTCCCATCTATAGAAGAGAATAATCTATCAGGATTCCAACTTGTGATAACAAGATTCAAAAAGTTAAATTGATACATAGAAATTTATGATATGGTGCTCATCTTAAAAATTTGTCTAAATAAATTTGAAATGAAATTGTTGGTTGAACTTGTCTTAGACAACTAATTGAGTTTGTTCACAATTATATAATTATAAACTTTCTTAAATTCTCTTGTTCAACCAATAGAATTATCAAAGGTTTAAACTCTACACATCCTTCCTAAAAAAATTTGTGAAAACCAGATGCCCAAACCATTGGGAGCTCAAAACACGGTGTTCCGATCTCCCAACACCAATGTTGGGATGTAATCTCATTTGGGATTACATTCCCACCCTAGATGATAATATTGATTAGGGGTTTCACCACCCTTTCAAGAACTTTGGCATTCATCTTTATATAAATATTATTTTTCTACTTTACCCTTATCTCAAAATGTCAAAAATCAATTGTCTCTTACACAAACCTTATTCAAACACACTTTCAACTATAGTTTACCAAACATCAATATGCCCCAACGCACATTATAATATCACCAATCTTACTGCAGTTGGATCATAACAACCAAAACAAGCAAACAGAAAATTACTCTACTTCACCTCCATTCTCTCTTTAGCTCAAGCAAGTAATTTGGAAACAAGGACTTAGACTATGATCCATTGCAGCTAAAAGAACATTGAGTTGGATCATTGAACTGGCATGAATAAATGCCCAACTAAATAGTGTCACAAAGATAATCTCATGTTTGATTGAGTAGTAACAATGTTGACAAACTGAATTGAAAACAATCATGCATCATTTCCTCTGAACTAGGTTTTACTGTTGAATTAGATATAAGGGTTGAAAGAAAGCTATTGGTACCTCACGAGGCATTGGGTCTTCTGATTCCAGCATGCGCACAACCTGACCCATTTTGGGTCGTTTCTCCGAATCTGGATCGACACACCTCAAGGCTGTTAGGAGAACTCGTTTGAGTGCTCTTGTGGAAGGCTTTATATCAATACTTGGATCTATCACTTCTTCAGAACGCCTACTACCCACCATCATCTTTAGCCAGTCAACCAAATTTACCTGCATGCACCATAACATCAAATTTCTGAGGCAAGTAAATGACAGAATTCAAATAAATTGAAGTTCTGAGAAAATATTTAAGTATAAAGCCACATTAAAGAGCCAAGAAGGAAGACAGATGACCATTTATACTCTTACATTAATATCTGGACATTAAATCTAAGTCAAATAAGTGATAATGCCATCACAAGAGCACTGGATTCGAACATTACCATGACTTGTCCATACCAATGAGAAAAATACCTATATTAATACACTTTATAAAGTTTGCTTAAAAGATCCTGATTAAGTACTATCAAAAGGGTAAGATAAAATTTAGATAAAGCATAAGACATCTTTAATCTACCATAATAACACCCAGAACATGTCCTTAGCTTCATATTTTGAACAATATGGAACGGCAGGGATAGGAGCTCATAGACAAGAAACTATGAAACATGGATACAATTGGGTGAAACACAAAGACACGACAAATGTAAAAAAGTTAGTAAACAGATATGTTAGAAAAGGTCAACATGATAATAACGAAATATAAACTCAAAAAATATTAAATGTCATGTTATCACATGCAAAATAGGTTTAACTTATTTGTTAGAGTGGTTGCTTTTTCAAATCAAGAGCATGAAAAGATTCTATGATTAGATTCTCATGATATATGAATATAAAAATAAAAATCCTTAGAATCTATAATACAGAATATAAATTTCAAATTTTTATAAATATTACAATGTACATACTATAACATAAGACAGCGATTTTATTAACTCTAATACAAGGGAAAAGCTAAAGAATAAAAGGTAGTTACCTTCTTATTGTTTTTTTTTTTTTGAAGAAACTTAATTTTTCATTTCCCTCTCCCTTTGCACTTGTAAATAATTGTATTTACTTTTAGTTATGCTATGTCATCGTCGTAAAGAACTCTCAATGATTCATAGATGAGAAACAAGTTTAGGACGATAACTACAAAAAAAATTGGAAGAAAATTTTTATAAAGTAACAAATAAGTTCATTGCCCAAAAACTTATTTGGCTATGAGGTTTATGCAAATGCCAAACAGCTCTTGATTTCCAGGGTTCTTGTGCATAAGTGCATCATTAGATATCCCTAATTTCTTAGCTTGAAATGAACCTAGGAAATTAGAGTGCTATTTTTTACACGGTTATATATAACCAAGACACAATTAGTCGCCAGTGAGCTTGAGTAAAATGCTAAAAAACTTGTTGACTGGCACATAAACACCAGAAAAGATAAATCTCCAATTCATCCTACAGCTTAACCAGTAAAGGACCAAACTTATTAATCTCCACAACTAATTGTAAACAAATATGTATGAAACAACAGCTTAAAACAAGTAGCTAAGCATGAATATTGCACAATCTTGTACCTCATTGGCAGGACGTCCATAATCTACTGGATTCCTGCCAGTAATAGCCTCCAAAAGAACAACACCAAAGCTATAGACATCACTCTTTTCATTTAGTAGTCCAGTATTTGCATATTCTGGAGCCACATAACTGCAAACCAAAGAAAAGGAGAATATTATTTTCCATATAAAACATGCAACTTAGTACCTAAAAGATGCAGTGCAGTCAGATGGTTCTACAGCATATGAGATATGGCATTACATACCCAAATGTTCCCATGACGCGAGTCGTAACATGGCTTTTTCCAGTACCAAGAAGCTTGGCCAAACCAAAGTCTGATACTTTAGCATTGAAATCTTCATCAATCAATATATTACTGGACTTTATGTCCCTATGGACCACTTTTGGTTCAATGGCCTCATGTAAATATGCAAGCCTGAGAAATGTTCACTTGTAAAACTCAGATAACTATTAGGAAGATTACAAGGCGCATGTTGAAGCAACGCCATCAGCTTGTTGAGTAAGCAAATCATATATTCTGTATAGTGTCTTACGCTTTTGCTGTTCCTAGCAGAATCTTTAAACGAGCATCCCAAGTGAGGGAACCCTGTTGACGCAAAGCTCCATGAAGCCACTGCTCTAAATTTCCATTGTTTACATACTCATACACCAGCATCCTGAATATTCAAAATATTAAACAAAAATGTACAAATGCCACTTAAAGATCATTGCATAGACAAAAAACCTCTATTAGTATTTGCCAAGAAATTTAGTCAGAGTTGTGCACCACAAACAACTTGTAGATGATCAATATTATCAAACAGACAAACAGGAATTCGCAATAAAAGGTATAACGGCATCAAACAAAATGAAATTAATGAACAGATGATATATGCAGGGGCATCCTTTCTGCTGCCCAAGGCTTCTGCAAAGCCAAGGGCAAGACCATGCTAAAAGAATATCTAGATTTAATGTAGTTGAGTCAGCTGGGTGTATGTCCTAAGACTTGTTAATCCACATTTAACTACAAGGTAAATTATTGAGACTTTCTAGCAAGCTTCATGGATATCTACCTAAATCCAAATGGTTAGCTCAATGGAGGAAGACTTAGATTGCAATCGAGTACAAATCGAACTGTTGCAGTTCTGTCATCAGAAGATTCCCTGGTGCAATAAATATCATATCATTTGAGACAAATGAAAATTAAGGCTTACATTATCATATGATATGGAGTTTATAAGGCAATGCAGAACCAAGACTCTGACATAATGGCTGGACAAATTGAATTTGGAGCAGCACATCATAGCATATGATGCCTTGACCAACAATATGACAGTAAAGATTCTGGACTACAAAAGATACAGGTGTTTCACTTTTTTGGTTTTATCCACTGGAAATATACACGTGCTATTTTCTCATTGTAACTCTTAACATTTCATGGATATGAAAATTGTGCTTGCTGCCACATTAGAAGCTTCTTTTACAAGTATAACTGATAATGACTGATTCCATTTAACTGAGAGTTTCATTCAGTTTAGTGACTTTCCTCGTATCCTTCTTATATTCTTTTTTGTTGTATCTACTTAAACTCACTAGCACTCCAATTTGCCATGCTCAATGCTTGGCCCTATCTTCTGTCAAAATCGTCATCACGAGGGCAAAGTTGCTTGGCTCCATCAAACAGAAGTTTGATGTCAGAGCCATAAATTTCTTTCTTAGCTGAAAACTTCCCGGTGTACACGAAATGGTTCCCTTGCTTCCAAAATCTTTGTGTTTTTATTTCTAAATCTAAAGGTCTTCAATCTAGAAAAAACAGTAGTTAAAAAAAAACTGTGAGAATAGAACTAATTGGGCTTGGAAATCCGATTAAATTCCAATTTCAAGGATTTTAATTTCCAAACAGAAATAGCTATAATATCTATAACTATATAAATAAATAGATGTTAATTTGTCAGTATAGAAGTATGATTTAGTCAATTATCTTTTGGAATAGGGCAATTAATTAGTTTCTTCATTCTTGAACTCTACATTTCTACAAGAGAATGCTGTTAATTCCTAGTGCATGTGAGCAGATAGATTCTTCCATCCACCATGTTTTTTTTGTTCCTTTGTGTACAAAGTAGGGATTGCAATTCATGTAAAATCCTGAAACAGACCTCTGTTTCTGTTTATTTGCATCCTCCATTGTTGCATCCAAGTCAGACAGATCTTCCAAGTCCACTCCAACAAGTAATCATAGACTAAATGCTAAAATCATTCATAGAGTCCAAGATGGAGGAAGGTCCTATTTTCTAAACCATTATTTAAAAACTAGAGGAACACAATAGAATCTTTTGAAAATGTGAGAGCACATGCCCAAACTAAAAGAACTAGTTTTCTATATGCCCTGCTAAAAATTAAAGGATAAATATATGTCTTTGAAGAAATTGAATAGAAAGAATGATTGACTCTAGATATATGTGAAGGAACCTGAAAGAATGCATCACGGCAATTCAATAAATGATTCCACCTTGCATGAACTCATAATAGAAATTGATAACTTCCAAAAAGAACGTCTGGGGCATGCTTCTTGTAATGATTTATTTAGAAAAGATAATGA